>MCJB01037829.1:193816-223180 GCA_002018475.1 Nicotiana obtusifolia | reverse complement strand
GGGGGGGGGGGGGGAATTCTAAGGGCTAAGGAGAGAGGAATGGTCTTCTCCAAACTAAAGTGGGAAAACTTCTAAAATTTCCTTATCTCTTCTATTTCGAAATTCTTTCTTGATTATATTAATTCTAATTAGTAATTCTTAGGTAATTTCTTACTTAAGTATTTACTAATATTTGAGCTTGTAGGACCTCGTGCTAAACTCAGAACTTCCACTTTCGTAGAAAATTCTTGGCTTCTTGTGCTTACTTAAAAAGCTGTCCGCCTATCGAGTCGCATAAACTCACTCACCCCGAAGAAACTATTAAACTTGTGAACTTCAAAGGTCGCTAAGAAAATTGATCAATTAGAGAAAGCCAATTTGAGGACAAGTACGAAATCCTACCCGAAATTTTAGTGAACCCGAGAGTCATTCAAAAAGTGAGAGAGTATTTTTAACTAGTCTTAACAAATTCTCTAGTCTTGTTTCTTTTGCAGGTACATGGCTACGGAAAGAGAAAAGGTTGTGACCGACATTACTTTGGCCGACCTCTTGGCCGAAGTAAGGGCAATTAGCGCCTGAGTGGAGAACATTGAAAAAGCCTCTAGCAATCAGAAACATACCGGAGAAGGAACTAGTGACGGTTCCAACGCCAAACCCGAGAAGTTCACGGAGTTAGCTCGCCAAAACGAGGTGAGGGACAGAGGTGCTCAATATGTCAGGACCATGGGGATTCCCCGGGGTGTCATACCACCATTAATACCAGCCCGGAGAAACGTAGCACCCCTTGGGGATATGAGAGCAGCCCGAGAGGATGATCAACCCGAGTTCGAGGAATTTGAATATGATGAATTAGGGCCACCAGAATCCGAGAGTAGGGCAACGGAATGGACCGAGACTACATGGGAAGACGTGGTTATGATCGTGGTCCGAGAGGGAAACTTAGAGGTTTTGTTGGAAGGAACTTAGACCATGAGTTTGATGAATACGCTGAGCGTTATGAGGACTTCCGACCAATCTTACCAAACCGAGAGGGCCGAAACCATGTCCGAGACAGTGTGTTGAACAGCGTCAAGGTTACTATACCTACCTTCAAAGGGACTAGTTGTCACGACCCAAGCCGGAGGGCCGCGACCGGCACCGGACCCTACTCAACGGGCGCCGGCGTACTCTTCATCTAACTTTCCTTATTATCTATAAGGCTTGTCATATGAATATAATCTCGAATAATAATTATAATGATACGAGACGTCATGCCATGATACGAACATACTTATATACATAATATGGCCCATAAGGCTACAATGCAAAATCATAAAATAAAACCTATACGTTTGCCGACAAGGCAATTCAACTGTACATAAGCCAACCCCTTACTTGTCTATGCATAAATTGACACTTGTCTATGAGCTTCTACAAAAACGTACATAATGTAACCTACGTCGGAACAGGGCCCCGACGTGCCCATAATGCCTACAACAAAATGCATACCAAGACTGTGGCAAGTCCGAAGGATGGATCTCGCCAATATCCGCTGAACTGGACAACCTACTGTAGTGGGGGAGCCTCGTCTATCTGTCAGTCCGGACCTGCAGCACGACATGCAGCGTCCACAAATAAAGGACGTCAGTACGGATAATGTACTGAGTATGTAAGACAGGAAACATAATGTAAGAACAATAATAAGCATCAGGGTAAGAGACATACAACCTGTACCATCTGAATGCCTCTGAGGGCGACTAACCATGTCATGCTTGACATGCATATGCATATACATATATTTATATCCTTTTTAAAATCATCATATACATATATACGCCTCTGTGGGCCATCATCATCTCATACATATGCCTCTGTGGGCCTCCTCATCATCATACCCAACTGATCAGTGGTTGCACAATAGGTGCCATACCCGGCCGACTATAGCGCGGCTCGGTAGAGTAAAATAGATAATGCATGCTGGACTCATAAGGGTCATACTACCATGGTGAAATAATAACATATCAATCCTCCCATAAGAGGGGAAACAATATACGTACTGCTACCTTCTAAGAGTAGAGTATCTTTGGGGTTCGTTCATTGCATTGTGTACAGTTAGAGTCGTGCAAAAGAAGGAAAAGGATAGTCTCACATACCTTGCAATACTTTGAAATCTCAAGCTATGAAACTTCCATGACTTCTTAGTCTACAATAAGAGAAAGGACACTAGCGTTATCGTTCAGGCGTCGCAACTATTATGTATCGACTGTAACCTATTTTGCAATAAAACGGACAGCACCTCCCCTATATATATGACTTCACACAAGTCAAAACAGCCACCAAACAGCCAAACAACATTAATAAGAATCATATTGAACCTCCCAAAACAGTCCACGCACAAGCCAATTGCTTCATACATACGATGGCCACTATAGTCGTGTCAAACGACCCGGAAATGTACAAGCAACTATCAGGCCACAACCCTAAGCATATATGGTGTTTCTCCACACCCTTTCTCCTCCAAAACTCCACAAATAAGTAGTGAAACACGCAGATTTACAGCAACACAAAACAGTCCATAAAACAGTCCGCTACAAGTGAATAACTCGAACTCACGGCTTCCGATCACCATCCCGTGAGTTCTTACACACATAGAACGAATTACCAAGACTTAACAGTAGAAAACATGTATTAAATAGAGCATTAAGCTCACCTTTCTTTTTAGATAACTCAGCCCTTGCTTTGATTCCTCGAACTCTAGGGTTTACCTTCAACTAGAACTTGAAAGAGGGAAAAATCGATTAGGGTTTGTGTGGTGTTATTTTGGGGAGGGGTTGCAGGAGTTCTTTTAGGTTTTGAAGCTGTGAAATGATAGTGAATTATCAGGCTTTAAAAGCTATTGAAATCCCTCTTATAACCGACTTGGGGCTTTTAACTTTTAGCACTTAATTTTGGCAAGTAGGTGACGCACCTACTTGTCACCTACCAGCTTGCGCAGTTCTACGGAAATGCAATTATCTCAATACTCCGAGATTGTATTGACAAACGGTTTGAAGCATTGGAAACTAAACTCATAGACCTTTAATTTGGTAGGTAGATCACTCCGTAACTCCTTGTAAACTGGGAGAAAATCGCAGAAACATTTGACCTAACGTTTAAGTAAAATTGTGAACCTAAGTTGCGACAACTTTTGTCGACTTTTGTTTCATAACTCGTTTGACTTCAAGACTTATGAAACGGATATCATATCATTCAAATACCTTAAAACATGACATTTTGGTAATGTTAAACACCTCTCGATTTTCCCAAAAATGCGAGTTACAACTTCCTTAACTCGTTTATCCTTTAATACTTGTTAACCGCCCTTATACACCTTTGCATCGTTTAGGACCAATAGGACTAAACTCTTATTGTCTCAAAGGTAATTCCCTTCTCGAACCAAGGTAGACTATCTTACGGTGTAATCTAACACGTACAAACATGGGTTATAACACTTTGAATACTTCTTTGTATTATACATGTATTGAGCTACACAGGTCATACAAAGTGGGTACATTTTTTACTTAAATGCCTCGTTATTACTTTACCGAGGTTAGCCAAGATACTTACTGATACATGGGGTTGGTAATACTCATACTACACTTCTGCACCTTGCGTGTATATTCTGGAGTTGAGTTTTTGTGGAAGACGAAGCCTAACAATGAAGACATACCAGAGTGACGAGGGGTCAACATCGACACTTACTAAGGGTTAATAAATAAGATATAGAAATTATAAGTAGGTATGAAACACAGCAACAATAGTGAGATAAGAAACAGTAATTTATAAAACTTAAACGTAATATCAACCTAAAGTCTCCAGCTATCACAGGACAAGTATTTAACACATAAGAACCACCAAGTAATTTTCTAGTCTCAGATCAAGAAAAAATACAAGTATAATCGGACTGCGAGCAATATCACGCACGATTTATGCCGAGGTCGTACGACCCGATCCAGAATAATGCGTACACTGCCGAGGGTCGACCGGCGTGAACCATAGATGTATCTAATATACCGTCAAGACGTTCGGCCCAATCCACAGGAATAGAGAATACTCTACACTCTCTTTAACGACTACTACATAAGAATAATACTCAAAGAAGGCATAAGTTCCACTAACAATCAATTATTCCGCCAAAACTCAAAGTAATGAAGCTCAGACTTTACAATTCCTTTATTTAATTTCAATTACAAATTTAGGTGACTAACTAACAAGTTGGGTGCAATTAATACAAGTAGTACATGGTAGAGTGCTAAAACTACCTGGACATAAGCATGAATTTAGCTTTGTACGGACTCTCGTCACATCGTGCGCACGTAGCACCCACAATTATTAGCAAATACCCATTTATAATACCTATGGGGATAATTCCCTCTTACAAGGTTAGGCAAGAGACTTACCTTGTTTCCAAGTCCTCTTCCAGGTCCACAATTCACACTAAAAGCCACAAATTGGTGCCGAGCACTCTGAAACTAGCCTAAGGTTGTACAAACTAATCAATATATGCACAAAAGTTTATAATTTAATTATTAGAGTTATTACCGAATCCAAATTGGAAGATTCTTGAACTTCACCCACGTGCCAGGATTCAGAAAATTTTTGTAAATAATTATTACCCATAGCCTCACAAACACAAATAAGTAATTTCTACCCAATTCCATAATCATTTTCGTTGTCTAATCTCATTTTTATCCAAACCTAGGTTTTTCAACAAAATCCTATAATTTCCATAATTTACGTGTTAAAATCTATCCATAATCCGTGTATTAAACTCACATTAAATAGTAATTACTTACCTTGCAATGCCAGGTGAAAAATCCCTCTCCAAGAGATCCAAAACCGGCTAACCCAAAGTGAAATGAGAGAAAATGAGCCTAAATCCCTATTTAAAACAAGATTCTGCCAAATTGACCCTTTTTCATGATCGCGAAAAGGGCCTTGCGATCGCCGAGTCAAAGCTTGCCCAAGCCCTGAAAATCTTCATTACGAACACGAGGGTGGTCTCATGATCGCGAAGGCTTGCGCCGCCTGAGCATCATGAACGCGATGGTACCTTCGCGAACGCGAAGGGTAATGGTGCTGACCCCTCACAGGTCCCTTTTCCTCTATACGAACACGGTCCCACTCTCGTGAATGCAAAGAGTAAATGCACAGTCCCCCAAATTCCTTCTCCACGAATGAGACTCCACCTCCACACTCTCGAAGAAGGATACCAGAACCAGCAACAGCAGAATTGTAAACTTAGCTCCGGGTGGTCCGAAATCCACCCGAGCCGCTCAAGACCCCGTCATACTATACGAACAAGTCCATAAACATAATACAGATCTGCGTGACCCCTCAGAACTCGTAAAACAACATTGGAACTAAGAATCTGCCCCCAAAATAAAATTAAATCAACTTATGAACTTCAAACTTTTTAACCAGCTACGAACATATTGAATCTTACTTAGACAACTTAGATTGATGCCAAATTTTGCGTACAAGTCATAAATCACAATACAGACCTATTCCCATGCTCGGAATCCTGAATGGACCTTGATGACACAAAAGTCTAGTTCAAACCAAATTCAAAGAACTTGAAAATGTTCAATGTGCCAACTTTCGACATTACGCACTGAAACACTCCCGGATTATCCAAAACTCAATCCGAACACACGCCCATGTCCAAAATCATCATACTAACCTATTGGAACCATCAAATCGTAGTTTCGAGGTTGTTTACTGAAAATGTTGACTCAAGTCAAACTTGGCCATCATAGGCCACTATTAAGGAACCAAGTGCCCCAATTTCAACGTGAACCCTTTCAAACCCAAACAAACCATCCCCATAAATCATAATACAGTAAAAGCAAATATGGGGAGTCTTAATAACAGGAACATGGAACTAGAAAGTAAAGCGGCCAGTCGGGTCGTTACATTCTCCACCTCTTAAACAAACGATTCGTCCTCTGACAGGTCTAGAATCATACCTGAAGTGTTGAATAAGTGTAGATATCTTCTCCGCATGTCCTCCTCGGTCTCCCAAGTAACTTCCTCGATTGGTTGACCCCTCTACTGAACCTTTACCACAGAAATCTTCTTAGACCTCAGCTGACGAACCTGCCTGTCAACACTAGCAATTGGCTCCTCCTCATAACCCAAGATCTCATCTAGTTGAACTGTGTTGTAACTTAACACATGCGACCTGTCAGCATGGTACTTCTAGAGCATAGAAACATGAAAAACCGGATGAACTCCCGATAGACTGGGAGGCAAAGCAAGCTCATAAGCAACCTCCCCAACTCGCCTCAACACCTCGAATGGGCCAATAAACATTAGGCTCAGCTTGCCCTTCTTCCTGAACCTCATGATACCCTTCATCGACAAGATATTCAAGAGAACCTTCTCACCCACCATAAATGAAAAATCACGCGTCTTTTGATCCGCTAACTCTTCTGTCTAGACTGTGTTGTGCGATGTCGCTCCTGAATTACCTTTACCTTCTCTAAGGCACCTTTCACTAAATTAGTGTCATATAACCTAGCCTCGCCGGGCTCAAACCATTCGATGGGTGAACGACATCGCCGGCCATATAAAGCCTCAAATGCAGCCACCTCGATGCTGGAATGATAACTGATGTTATAAGAAAACTCGGCTAGAGGCAAGAATTGATCCAACTGCCCTCTGAAGTTAATCACACACGCTCCAAGCATATCCTCCAGAATCTAAACTGTCCACTCCAACTGCCCGTCGGTCTGTGGATAAAAGGTTGTGCAGAGCTCTACCCGGGTACCCAACTCGCTCTGTAAATGTGAAGTGAACTCAGGGCCTCTATCGAAAATGATAAAAACAGGCACACTATGCAACCGTACAATCTCTTGAATGTAAATCTTGGCCAATCTCTTTGAAGAGTACGTAGTCATCACTGGAATAAAGTGTGCCGACTTGGTCAGCTTGTCGACAATGACCCAAACAGCATCAAACTTCCTCAACATCCACGGCAACCCAACTACGATGTCCATAATGATGCGCTCCCATTTTCACTCGAGTATAACCATCTGCTGAAGTAGGCCACCTGGACTCTAGTGCTCATACTTAACCTATTGGCAATTTAGGCATCTCGTTACATACTCAACTATGTCCTTCTTCATCTATCACCACCAATAATATTGTCTCAGGTCGCAGTACATCTTCATAGCACCTGGATGAATAGAATACGAGAAATGTCTGCCTCCTCTAGAATCATCTCCCTCAAGCCGTCACACATAGGCGACCCTGGAGTCGCAGAACACCATCCTCACTGATAGTAACCTCCTTGGCACCACCCTTTAGCACCATCTCTCTAAGGACCAGCAAGTGCGGATCATCATACTAACGAGCCTTGATCCGCTCAAATAATAATGACTGAGCCACAACACATGCAAGAACTCAGCTGGGCTCTAAAATATCCAACCTCACAAGTATGTTAGCCAAGGACTAAATTTCCAAAGCCAATGGCCTCTCCTCTACTGAAATGAATGCCAAACTAACCATACTCTCAGCTTTCTGCTTAAGGAATCCGCAACCATATTCGCCCTGCCCGGATGATAAAGAATGGTAATATCATAATCCTTCAGTAACTCAAGCCACCTGCGCTACCCCCAATTAAGATCCCTCTGCTTAACAAATGTTGTAACCTGCGATGATCGGTGTAAAACTCATAGGACACCCTATAAATATAGTGCCTCCAAATCTTGAGAGCATGAAATATCGCGACCAACTCCAAATCAGGTATGGGCTAATTCTTCTCGTAGGCCTTCAGTTGACGTGAAGCATACGCAATAACTCGCCCCTCCTGCATCAATACACAACCAGCAATACACAGTATACATCCCTGATCCGGAGGGCAACACTAATTTCGGTGTTGTAGTTAATGCAATCTTGAGCTTCTAAAAGCTCTCCTCGCAATCATCAGACCATCTAATAGAGCGCCCTTCTGGGTCAATCTAGTCAAAGGTGCCGCAATAGACGAGAAGCCCTCCACAAATCGATGATAATAACCTACTAACCCCAAAAAGCTCATGTTCTTAGTCGCTGTGGTAAGACGAGGCCAACTCTGGAATACCTCGATCTTCCTGGGTACCTTAATACCCTCATCTGATACGACATGCCCCAAGAATGCCACAAAATTCAACCAGAACTCGCACTTGGAGAGCTTAACATATAGTTTCTATTTCTGCAAGGTCTGAATCACAACTCTCGAATGCTGCTCGTGCTCCTCCATACTACGCGAGTAGATAAATATTTCATCAATAAAGAAAATGATAAATGAATCAAGATATGGCCTGAACACCCGATTCATCAAATCCATAAACGCCGCCAGGGCGTTGGTCGGGCCGAAGGACATCACTAGAAAGTCATAGTTCCCATATCTAGTCCGAAAAACTATCTTCGGAACATCCAAAGCACGAATCTTTAGTTGATGATACCTAGATCTCAAGTCGATCTTAGAGAATACCCTGGCACCCTGCAACTGGTCAAACATATCATCAATATGTGGAAATAGGTACTTGTTCTTAATGGTAACTTTGTTCAACTGGCGGTAATCAATGCACGTCTGTATAGTCCCATCCTTTGTTTCCACAAACAATACCGGTACACCCCAAGGCCAGACACTCGCCCTGACGAACCCCTTCGCTAGAAACTCCTCAAGTTGTTCCTTCAACTCCTTCAACTCTTTTAGGGCCATGCGGTACGGTGGAATAGAGATGGGCTATGTACTTGGCACCAAATCAATACTGAACTCGATATCACGATCTAGTGGCATTACTGGAAGATCAGAAAGAAAAACATCGGAGAATTCCCGCACCACGGGCACTGAATCAATCATGGGAGTCTCTCCAGCAGTAATCCAAACATAAGCTAGATAGGCCAAGCAAACTTCTCGACCATATGTTGATCCTTCAAGAAAGAGATAACCTGGCTAGGTGTACTGATAGATGAACCCCTCCACTCCAGTCTAGGCAACACTGGCATCCCTAAAGGTAACAGTCTCGACATAGAAATCAAGAATGGCGTGATACAGAGACAACCAGTCCATGCCCAGGATGACCTCAAAGTCGGTTATGTCAAGCAACAGAAGATCCGCTCTGGTTTTATAACCACAGAAAGTCACAATACGAGACTGGTAAATCCGATCCATTACCACAGAATCGTCCATTGTCATGGATACATATAAAGGAGCACCCACGTTCTCAAGAGAGACATCCAGATAATGAGAATATAGAGATGAAGCGTATGAATATGTAGACCCCGGATCAAATAGTACCGAAACATCCTTACCGCAGACAGAAATAATACCTATGATCATAGCATCTGAGGCTACTACATCTGGTCTGGCTAGGAAAGCATAAAACCTGGCTGGAGCGCCATCTGACCGACATCCACCTCTAGGGCAACCCTTACCCATCTGCTCTCTGCCTCTGGTCGATCAGAACGGTGGTGCGGCAATTGGTGCGGTGATCATGGAATGATGGCCCTGTTGTATTGCGTTGCCCTGAAGTCTGGGGAAAAATCTCCTCACATGACCAAGCTTTCCACACTCATAGCAACATCTTGGTATGGAAGATGACTGACCCTGAGTCTGACTCTGGGTCTTGAACATCCACTGGAAGAACCTTGAATAGCCCGTAGATAGTAGGAGCTCTCTAGAATGGCGCTGAAATAGTGTCGCACTGAAGCACCCCGAGAAGGCGGTGGTGCTGAATACGTGGTCCTGCTAGATTGGCCCCTCACAAACTGATCTCTGCCCCCAGAAGAACCACCACTGAACCCTCCAAATATCAAGGCCGCTTGTCCCTCGACGCATGCTCTCGGCCATACTGACAGATACCATTGATCCTCCGAGCTATCTCCACAACTTGCTCATAAGGAGTCCCCATCTTAATCTCTCGTGCCATAGTAACTTGGATATCATAGTGCAAGCCCGCATAAATTTCCACACTCTCTCTGCATCAGTGGGGAGTATCATAAATGCATGGCGAGACAACTCAGAGAATCTCGGCTCACAATCGGTCACAGACATCTGACCCTGTTGGAGCCGCTCAAATTGACCCTGTAACTCTTTCCTCTGGGAGGGTGGAATATATCTCTCTAGAGAGAGATGAGTGAACTGGTCCCAAGTCAAGGGAGGACAACCTGCTGGTCTGCTGAGAAGATAGGACTGCCACCATCTACGGGCCCTGCCCTCCAGCTGAAATATGGTGAAGTCCACCCCGTGGGACTCCAATACTCTCATGTTGTGTAGTCTGTCCCTGCAACGATTAATAAAGTCCTAGGGGTCCTCATGTCACTCACTGCCAAAGGAAGGAGGATGTATCCTGGTCCATCTATCCAACAGCTTCTGCGGCTCGCCGGTCATGGCTAGTCTGGGCTTTGGTAAAGCCGCTGCAACTGGTTGAGCCTCGCCCGCAGGTAGTGCACCTGGGGTCTGATATACGACAGGAGCGTGCCTGGAGCATGAGCGATAGGGATCTGTGCTCCCTTCCTGCCTGAGATCTGGCTAGGTCCGTTGGAAATAAACTAGCTTGCGTCATAGAGCCCATAAACAGCATCATACGGCCCATGACCTCCTGAAATCCCGTTGCGAACATGAAATCTGCCCGGGCAGGCTCAGCAAATGCACGAGCAAACTAGTAGAATATACCAAACCTCCTATGCTACAGTCTGGAGTAAGATAAACAGAAAAATAAATACAAAAAATGAAGAGACTCAGGGTGCTGCAAAATGAAGTATAGGGAGCAGCTCACCCTTAAATCTCCAGGTAGCGGGGGTACGCGCCTGACTGGCCACCAAATGCACCTGCCTTATATCCTGCACGATTAGTGCAGAAGTGAAGCGTGACTACATAAATAACATGTACCCAGTAAGTATCTAGTATACCCTCGAAGAAGTAGTGACGAGGGGTCGACATGACACTTACTAAGGGTCAATAAATAAGATATATAAATTATTCACAACAATAATAGTGAGATAAGAAATAGTAATTTATAATACATAAACGTAATATCAATATAAAGTCTCCAACTATCCGAGGACAAGTATTAACACATAAGAACCACCAAGTAATTTTCTAGTCTCAAATCAAGAGAAATATCAAGTACAATCGAACTCCGAGCGATATCACGCATGATTTATGCCGAGGTCATACAGCCCAATCCAGAATGGTGTGTACACTACCGAGGGTCGACTAGCTCAAACCATAGATGTATCTAATATACCGTCAAGACGTTTGGCCCAATCCACAGGAATAGAGAATACTCTACAAACTCTTTTTAACGACTACTACATAATAATAATACTTAAAGAAGGCATAGGTTCCGCTAACAATCAATTATTCCGCCAAAACTCAAAGTAATGAGGCTCAGACTTTACAATTTCTATATCCAATTTCAATTACAAATTTAGGTAGCTAACTAACAAGTTGGGTGCAATTAATACTAGTAATACATGGTAGAGTCCTAAAACTACCTGGACATAAGCATAATTTTAGCTTTGTACGGACTCTTGTCACATCGTGCGCACCCAGCACCCACAATTATTATCAAATACCCATTTATAATACCTATGGGGATAATTCCCTCTTGCAAGGTTAGGCAAGAGATATGCCTCGTTTTCAAGTCCTCTTCCAGGTGCACAATTCACACTAAAAGCCACAAATAGGTGCCGAGCACTCCGAAACTAGCCAAAGGTTGTACAAACTAATCAATATATGTAGAAAAGTTTATAATTTAACTATTAGAGTTATTACCGAATCCAAATTGAAAGATTCTAAAAATTCGGCCACGTGCCCGGATTCAGAAAATTTTTCTAAATAATTGTTACCCATAACCTCAAGAACACAAATATGTAATTTCTACCCATTTCCATAATCATTTTCGTAGTCTAATCCCATTTTTATCCAAACCTAGATTTTTCAACAAAACCCTATAATTTCCACAATTTACATGTTAAAATCTATCTATAATTCGTGTATTAAACTCACATTAAGTAGTAATTACTTACCTTACATGCCAGGTGAAATCTTCCTCTCGAAGAGCTCCAAAATCATCTAATCTAAAGTGAAATGAGTGAAAATGAGCCTAAGTCCTGATTTAAAACAAGATTCTTCCCAGTTGACCCTTCTTCGGGATCGCGAAAAGGGCCTTGCCATCATGAAGGAAAACCTTGACCTGACCCTGAAAATCTTCATCACTAACGCGAGGGCAGTCTCGCGATCGTGAAGGCTTGCCGGCTTGAGCATCGCAAACACGATAGTACCTTCGCGAATGTGAAGGGTAATGGTGTTGACCTCTCCCAGGCCCCTTTTCCTCTACGCGAACGGGGCCTACTCTTGTGAACACGAAGACCACAGGTCCCAGATCTTCACGAACGCAGCCTGGGGATTGCGAACGGTAAGAGTAAATTCCTAATCCCCCATATTCCTTCTCCGCAAACGCGACTTCACCTCCGTGTTTGCAAAGAAGGAAACCAAAACCAGCAACAGCAGAATTTTAAACTTAGCTCTGAAGGGTCCGAAATCCACCCGAGACCCCGTCGAATTGCACCAAGTCCATAAACATAATAAGGACATGCTCGAACACTATAAACATGTAAAACAACATGGGAACACTCTATGATCCTTACTTAACCGAAGCTCTTAAAATCCAAGTCCAAATCCAAGGAGCCCCTCAAGCCAAAGATTCCATACAAGCTACCCTTCACCACCAAATGGCATGGCGAGTCCAAAATCATGCCATGGATCTCTGTCTTCCCGGAGGAGAAAATGCTCTTCTCCTAAACATAGATGCCACAAAAGGAAATACCATGTGCACCCAAATACCCAGACAAATTTCAAGAGAGGAACTTGTCAAAATTCTTCCTGATTCCTGGATCACAAATTATGAAAAGTTGAGAGAATCAGAGGAATCCTTACAATCTGGTGAACCAACCTTTTCCAAAAGAAATGACAAAACCGTTTGCATAAGCTTCGACCATTCCCACCTCAAAAAACCAAATAAAACCGTCTTTTCTTGCCAAATGATCCAACCAAAAGATATAGCAGATACATACCCTGAACCTGATGGAGAACTCTTTTGGAATATAAAAAACATCATGGAAGAACATGACTGGTGCCGATGTTTCGACAAAAATAGATCCAGAACTTGGTGGTTCAAATGCCCCTTTACGGGACACTGCCCTTGGGATCTTGATTGCGACTGTAAAGACTGTTTCGAAGATCCAGATGGAGAATACAAGGGAGAAGATTTAGCTCTCAACAAGACCAAACCAAAATCCAAGAAAAAGAAGAAAACCACCGAAAAACAATTTCCAGCCAGATATGAAAATAAAGACCCTTCAATTGGCTCATTAAGCCGTCCAGGTAAATATAAATTTCTTGTCAATTACAAACCCTAGGAATGGCCTGAGTTACCAGAAAAGTTCACTCCAAGTTGGGAAGATAGCGAACCTACACCCAAACCTGATCCACCACCTAAATTAGACAACACTTTCTCTACTTTTCCGTCTGCCTCACGGAATCCATTCCCCTTCACCCAACCCACAAAAGAAGAACAGGAATTTGATATTGCAAAATGGGTTTGGGAACGGAAAGATGCCCAAGCAGCACAAAAACAAGCCAAGAAAAGGCAAGACCATGCAGAAAGTTCGAAAGGATCCAACCCAGAAAATCTGATGATCTCTAACCAGAAGGCTCCAGACTTCTATATCTCTCAACCAAGATGCATATCAGAAGAGGAGACTCCATGGTCCGAATCCCTAAATTCATCAGAAGACAACTCAACGGAAGATAGCTTTCAATCAAGCGATGAATCCATGACGAACTCTTCCGAAGACGATAATCCCCCAATATTTGTCAATCAGCCAAGAGAGCCAGAGGTATCTGAGGTAGATGACGAACAAGAAGGCATGACCAATGAACCAATCCCAGAAAGAAGATTTGAGCCCATGGCGTCCAAACCAGTTGGAACTGGTTTCCATACTTTCACCTTGGACGACGTCAAGGTTTCACAATGGCCTCAGAGAATCCAAGACTTCTATACCTGGATGGTGACTAAAAATTTGGTAGAACGCGAGAAGTATGCCATCCTGTCAGAACTTACTTCACGATTCTCTGGAATCCTCAGAGATTGGTGGAACTCACTTGCATTTCAAGACAAGAATATGTTTCTTACTTCCCAAGACTTTGCCTTCAACATCCGCATTCTACATGAAGTCTTCTGCGGAGATACTGGCCAAAGACAGGAGAAAATGCGTAGACAAATCTTCGAGATGAAGTGTGTGTCATTCGACAAAAATGACATTGACAGACACTTTCAAAAAATGGCCAAGATATACTTTGAGATCGGCGGCGATATCAATCTGAAGCAAGCCTTTGTCTCGTCACTTCCAAAGCTGTTGGCAAGCCGAGCCATGACCATCATTGAAGAAAAGTTCCAGTCCATAACCATCCCACAAATTGGTTATATCAGGCAGGCTATTTTCGTCGCATTAGATGACATTTGTACAAAGCGCTCAACCTTAAAGCAAATTATCCAGCACAATCCAGCGCTTGACAAAGCATGCCGCAAAACTGATCTAATCACCAGATCAGGATGTTCCTGTAGCTCGTCCAGACGACGGAAAGAATTCAGGGGATTCAGATGGCCAAGAATTCCAGATGGTCGTCCGAGATCCAAAAGGCGCACAAAATATTTCAGGCGCAGACGGCCAGGAAATTTTCACAAGAAGGACAGATACTTTATTTGCCACAAAATTGGACATTTTGCAAAAAATTGTCCCCAATAAAGAAGATCTGTCAAACTCCTGGAAGAAATTGAAAATTACACTGGCATACATCTTGCAAAAGAGGAGGACCTTGAATCTATATTCTCTGTGGACAACGAACCCAATGACGAAACTATCTTTTCTCTTGATATCTATGAAGACCAAGGCAATGATCAGTACCAGATTTCAAAGCTAGTGATAGAAGCCCGAGAAGAGATCAATGCTCTCACAGTCGTTCCCCAAGTAGAACTCAAGGTCTATACGTCCAAATGGGATAAACCAGCTCGAGTTATTGCTTTCATTGACACCGGAGCTGCATCCTCACTTATAAATCCTGTTGTTCTCCCTGAAGATCAATGGGTGCCGCATTTCAAGGATTTCAACACTGCATCAAATGCGATCTTAACTACAACTGTCATTACAAAGCACCCGGTCACGATTGAGTTCTTCCCAACGCTGAAGTACAGAACCAAGTTGCTAGGATCTGATGTGCCAGGAAAAGATCTTATTATTGGATTTGACATTTACAGGCAGCTTAGAGATCAACTCCAGATCAAGGCCAATGGGATAGCTTTTAACAAGCAGTTCAGACCTTATTCTGAAATTCCAAGGCTATTCCAGATCACCGAGGACGAACAAATCAAGGAGATTGAGCAACATGTCATTGAACATTCATGTGTTGAATCCCACAAGGATTTCATGACGAAAGGGAAAAGCCCGTTATGGAAAAACCAAGAGTTTTTTATCAAGCTCCCTTTCAAGAAAAATGAAAACATCAATCCGACAAAAGCCAGTCATTCAGGCATGAATCCAGATCATCTTCAACTTGCAAAGAAAGAATGCGAAGCACTTTTGGAATTTGATCTGATAGAACCGTCGGATTCACAATGGGCATGCGAAGCATTTTATGTCAACAAAAGAGCTGAGCAAACAAGAGGAAAACTCAGGTTAGTTATTAATTACCAGCCGCTAAACCATTTCCTCCAAGATGATAAATTTCCCATACCCAATAAACTCACTCTTTTCTCCCACTTAGCCAAGGCCAAATATTTTTCCAAGTTTGATTTAAAATCTGGATTTTGGCAACTGGGAATCCACCCCGAAGAACGACCCAAAACAGGATTTTGCATCCCCGATCATCACTTCCAGTGGAAAGTCATGCCCTTCGATTTAAAAACTGCACCCTCCTTGTTCCAAAAAGCCATGATAAAAATCTTCCAACCCATCCTCCATACCTCCTTAGTCTACATTGATGATATCCTGTTATTTAGTGAGACATTGGACGAACATGTCAACTTGCTTCGTCAATTTGAGGCATTGGTAACACAGTACGGAATCATGCTCTCAGCAAAGAAGATGGTTATTGCTCAAAAAGAGATTGATTTTCTCGGAATGCATTTCGCCCGAGGTGAATATAGTCCAGGACCGCATATATGTCAGGAATTACTTAAATTTCCAGATACCAACCTCACAACAAAGCAGATTCAACAGTTCTTGGGTGTCATTAATTATGTTAGAGATTTCATCCAAAATATCTCTACATACATTTCACCACTCACAGAAATGCTCAAGAAAAATGCAACATCATGGGGAGAGAAACAGGATGAAGCAGTCAGAAAAATAAAGGAGATATGTAAAAATGTCAAGTCTCTCTACATCCCTTCAGATGGAAAGAAGATACTGCAAACTGATGCCAGCCATGAATATTGGAGTGCTGTTCTATTTGAAGAAAAATATGGCCAACGGAAAATATGCGGATACGCCAGTGGAAAGTTTAAAGATGCCGAGCAACATTATCATTCCACCTTCAAGGGAATTCTTGGAGTAAAAAATGGAATCAAGAAATTCAATTTCTTCCTTATCCATACAGTATTTCTAGTGGAAATGGATATGAAGGCTTTCCCAAAAATGATCCGGATAAATTCAAAAATTATCCCCAATCCTCAGATTCTCAGATGGGATCAATGGTTTTCTCCATACAAGTTTCAAGTCAAGCACCTGAAAGGAAAAGATAATATTCTCGCAGATTTTATATCGCGACCGGAAGAATTCTCAAAAAGATTTTCCCCAGCAAAATTGAAGCCAAACAGCCACATCTTTATGATTTCAAATACAACTAGCTCCAATCACATCAAATCTTACTTAGACAACTCGAAATGATGCCAAATTTTGCGTACTAGTCATAAATCACTATACGAACCTATTCCCGGGCTCGAAATCCCAAACGGACCTCGATTACACCAAAGTCTTCTTCAAACCAAATTCAAAGTACTTGAAAACCTTTAATGCGTCAAATTTCAACATTAAGCGCTAAAACGCTCCCGGATTACCCGAAACTCGATCCGAACACATGCCCAAGTCCAAAATCGGAATCATCAAATCCCAGTTCCGAGGTCGTTTACTGAAAATGTCGATTCAAGTCAAACTTGGCCATCATAGGCCACTATTAAGGAACCAAGTGCCCTGCTTTCAACCCAAATCCTTTCAAACCCAAACCAACTATCCCCGCAAGTCATAAACCGATAAAAGTACATACGAGGAGTTTTAATTAGGGGAATGGAAATCTAGAAAGCAAAACGACCGGTCGGGTCGAACAGTATTCTTAATCTTAGTCGCTCATGACTTGTACTACCAAACCTTGGGATAGTTGTATTGATTTTTGCAGTCTCATTTATTATTATTGACGATTTCTTGTTAGTGTTGCATTATATGCTGGTTGGCTTACCTAGTGGTTTGAATTAGATGCCATCATGATTTGATGGGATTTTTGATCGTGACAATTAGTCTCAAAACATCTATAATGGTGTTTATATAGAATATACGTAGAGTTAGGGCTACATTTCTTAATATGCCAGCTTATTAGCTAACACCACTTATGGGTGTATTAGCCTACAATGCCCTAAAAGTTATTTTTTCCAACAAGATATTTGCCCTTACTTTTGATATACATTATGGATTAGTCCTTTGTCATACAGAAAATGTACATATAAGACCCAGTCATCCAGCCGCTAATTGGAAATATTATGCATTTTGCATCAGCTACTAGTTAGAAATATTAATACATATGTATGTTTTTTCGTGATACTAACAGCTTGTTTGGATGGTTGTCACATGTTGTATTGTATCGTATTGTTATTTTAAATACAATATTTATTTTAATTGTTACTTAAATTTATTGTATTGTATCGTTAAATCTGTCGTTACATAACGACGAAAAATATCACTTTATGGATCGACCAATTTGATGTAATCGCGTCGTTACCTTATTTTTTTCTCTCATCTTGCCTTTCCTTATTATTAAATAATCATATTTTATCCTTTACTTTACCTTTTTATATAATAATTTACTTCGTACCTTAATTTTTTCTTAAAATATTGCTAGTCTATTCTTCAAATTGTTGGTGCATAACATCATGAAACGGCTGTAAACAATATAATATATCCAAATATTATATACATCAAAATGATACAGTACAATACAATACAATATTATACAATATATTATGTAACGATACATAACAAACATCCAAACAAGCTGTAATTCACTTATTCTACGTGAAAATAGACTTCTAGAAATAACAAAGTAGCATTATGAATATGTGAGTAGCTTGCAAATCACTTTTCGTAGGTAGACCATGTTCAAAACTCGAACAAACAAATCAGTCAAATTGTACCCTTGGATTCGGATAATAATTAAATTTGTACGTGGTTTTAAGGACACGTGATTTGATTTGATACAAATAATGAAGAATAAAACAGAGATTAAAGTCAGTAAATAAATTGGAAAAAATTCAAACCACAAGCCTTGAATAGTCTTGGCCTTGATTGATTTCTTGGAGATAAACAAATATGAATCAAACGAATAAAGAGATAATAAAGCAGACTTCTTTTCTATATTTTGACAATTGAATCGTGAGATGCCTTTTACAATTGCATTGCCCCTTTATATAGGAGGGGGGGATAATTCTTATACAAGGTAAGAATCTATTTACAAGGTAAACTATCCCTTGATTAACTGATTTCAACGATCTTGTTGATTGACGCCGTGATTCCCGCCGAGATATTTACATATCACGGGATTTCTGATCCTTTCGTTACGCAGATCTGATAATTTTACCCTAGGACATTTCCCATAATCGACCTCGACAAACTCATCTCGGGTATCATGGCTTCGAGTTCTGATTCGATGTTGTTCGGTCTCGACCTTCGATCTTTGATGCCTCGATCCCGACATATCGAGCAGTAGTTATGAGTGATACTAACTGTATAAACTCGAGCCCGATTTATCCCTACGCAAGCAGTCCGAGTTCGACCCCATACTGATAGTCTCCTCGTTTTTTGGAGAGTAATGATGAAAAACGACATGAACCGCAACTTTTTGATTAGGGCGCGTGTGACACGGAATTTGGGGCATCATATCAAAAGAAACGAACCATAATATTGATAAATGACGGTGGCACTGTGACATACGTGGTACGCATCTAAAATGTCTCTTTAGAGACAAACTTGGGACAAACCTCTGCAACATCAGTACATGTTAATTAATGCTCCCTCGCTTTGGGACGCGGATCGCTGCCTTTGAGGGGATATAAATAACCTTCTCTGTCTTTAGTTTTAGGAGTTTGCGCTATCTGAACATTTGACTCACTCTCTTCTTCAAGTTCTCTGAGCTTTCTCAAGTGATTTTCCCTTTTATTCTTATCTCATTCCTGCATCTTTTAACTTCTCCATCTCCTTATAGACAATGGCGAAAACCTCAAAATCCGTCCCTTAGAGACAGACCCCTTCTTCTTCTCAACCTACTGAAGAACCTCAGCCTGTTGATGTTGAGAAAATCGTGACCGAACCTCCTTTGAAGGCGTTCGTACCGACAGGGTGTTCGATTAGTACCGACTTTAAAGTATATAAGGCTTCTTTAGTACCGGGCCGATGTGAACCGGTCACTAGGTATATTTGTTCGGTTACGGACAAAATTATTGACAAGGTGAAAGAAGACTGTAATTGGGTCGGTAAACGTGTGGTCTTTCCCGCACCGGAAGAGGCTATCACCACCCACGTAGAGGGTTATTTGAGTGTTTACACTTATCCCTTCACGTTGGGCCCTTTGGACCCTATTATTGTTGCCTTTTGCAAAAGGTACGAGGCAACGTTGGGTCAGATCCACCATTCTTTCTGGAGAATAGTTATTCTCTTTCGCTTTTTCGTAAACAAGATCGACGGGCATCCTTTCACGTCGATCATCTCCTGCAGTTATACAGTCCCAGACTTTATCGAGGGGGGATTAATAAAACTTGCTCGTTGGGTAAGCAAAGCCCCCTTCTCGAGCATTGATGAGGATAGGGATCGAGGTTTGATGAGCCGATTTGTTCGGGTGAAAACATTAGACCTGATTCCGGCTGAAGACATGTCGTTCCTGAGAAGTGGAACATGAACTGTAAGTGTTACCCCATTTTCAACTTGTTCGATGTTTTTCCTTTATTATTTCACTAACCGGTTCCACATGATGTAGCTATATCTCGTGTGCCGACCGCGATTTCTCACCTGAAGGAATGGGTCAAAAAAGTAGTGTCCCAAAGAACCTATTCGGAACGTGCCTGGCGCAAGATCTCGAAAGGCCGATGGGAGGCCAAAAATCATGGTGAGACCGATTAAGTTCGAATTCTGCATTTCATGTTGCCGATTTTTAATTTTCTTTACTCTTTATTTGTAGGTCTATCAAAGGACGTCGAATTGAGGCCACCGTCCCCTGGTAATGAGGTTCCCTGCCAGCCCCCTACTTTAGAGCAGGAGAAAGAGAAAAAGAGGAAAGAAGTCCCCAGTTCTTCTGAGCCCGAGAGAAAGAGACCAAGGAAAAATATAGCTCGTAATCCCAAGAGCAATGTTGATGACCGAATTCTGTCCTCAGAGGATGAAGATTTTGACCTTTTGGGTAACGAGCCGTCTCGAACTGAAGGACGGGGGGTTCCCCCAGAGAGAGCCGATAAGACACGCCTTCATCGAGCCGAGGGCCCCGAGATGAGGGCAAGAACCGGGGCTTATGTCGATGTGAGAGGGGCTTCGTAGGGGATCCGGGTCCCATAGAAATGATAGACTCCCCTCTTTCTTGGAGTCGACCCTGAACGAGGCCCAAGCCGCGAAAGGACATTCCCCGGCAGGAGCCATGAATCGGAAGGCCCTTTCCGAGGTTTCTTCGATGGCGTGGATTCGGCGTCTGCTGGGGATACCTCTGGGCTCGGTAATCTAGAAGTACCGAGAAAGTGTCCCTCCACCGGTACGAGCAAGGTTTCTTTCGGTCCGAAGTTGGTCGATAGATTTCCTGCTCCGAGTTCAGATCTCGATCGGAAGCGGATCATAACCTTCACCATTCCCGAAGATGCTAGGGTCCTTTCCACTCCTGTAGGGGTGGCTAGCTATCTTCGGTGTTTAGTGACCGAAGAAGATCAGGCTCAGATGAACGAGGTGGACGTACCCTTGTTGTTCAATGAAGCTCAGCAAGCATTGAATAAGGTAAGTTTCTGATGAGCCTCATCTGGTGTTCGTTGTTTTGTACTTTAAAACTTCGACTAACTGCCATATTTCCTTTCATGTTTGCAGGCCTCGGTGCTTCATCATGAGGCTTTTCTTCGTCAAATGAGAAGAATCGGTGTGTTGCGAGCGGCTCGAAGGGGAGATGGCGAACCTTCGGCCCGAACTGGATTTTGTACGGAGAGAGAATCATGGCTTAGTTGAGCAGATGGGGCAGAAGCTCGATCAAATAACCTGACTCCAATCCGAGGCAAGCGAGGCTAGAGCAGAAGCCAATGAATGAAGAAGCAGGATGGATCAGCTGGCTTCGGAAAAGGAGGCCTTTCGAGCTCAGTTAGTTTCATCAGAAACTCAACTGACGGAAGCAAAAGGGAGAATCGAGGCTCTGACTGAGAGTACTGACATGCTCCAATCTCGATTCAGTGTGATCTCCTCGGATCGTAATGTTTTGGCCAGCGAGCTGCATAAGGCGAAATTGGAGGCTGCTGTAACCAAGGTTGAGGCCGATGAGTTGGTGGCCCAGTACAAGGCCGACGCCGAGGCTGCTCAAGATCAGTCAAGAATTTTGGTTGATTACACGAAGTGTCAAACTCGCATGTCTGTTCTCGAGGAAATACATGCTCGGGCTTCGATCTATCAGCCGAGATCGATGATGCCAAAAGGATCAAGGCTGAAGCCAGAAAACAAGCCTTCCGGAGGAAGATTACTCCGAGAACTCGGAACGAAGCGCCTTCTCTTCTTTTTTTTATTTTTTTGATATTATGTAATGAGGTCCCCACCTTTGTAATTATACCTTGTATATATATATAAAAGTCTTTTTCCCCTTCCTTCTTTTATTGCTGACTTGTTTTGATTCTCTTCATTAGAACCGATGGTTCATCTTAGTGAATTTTCTGTTCTTCGAAATCAGTTTGGACTTGGCCAATTCTGGGGTATGCCTTAGTAGATTTTTTTCTTTCCTTCGATTAACTTGGTATGGCCTTAGCCTTGTAAAGATCCTGGGTTTGCCTTAGTAGGTCTTATTCCCCTTCAAATTTCATTAACTCGGTATGACCTTGCCTTTTCTTTTAAAAATTGGGGTTTGCCTTAGTAGGTCTTATTACCCTTTGAGTTTCATTAACTTGGTATAGCCTTAGCCTTTTAAGAATCGGGTTGGCCTTGGTAGGTCTTATCCCCTTCGAGTTTCATTAACTCGGTATGGCCTTGGCCTTTAAAAAATCGGGGTTTGCCTTAGTAGGTCTTATTCCCCTTCGAATTCATTAACTCGGTATGGCCTTGGCCTTTTTCTTAAAAAATCGGGGTTTGCCTTAGTAGGTCTTATTCCCCCTCGAGTTTCATTAACTCGGTATGGCCTTAGCATTTTAAGAATAGGGTTGGCCTTAGCCTTTTAAGAATCGGGTTGGCCTTGGTAGGTCTTATCCCCCTTCGAGTTTCACTAACTCGGTATGGCCTTGGCCTTTAAAAAATCGGGGTTTGCCTTAGTAGGTCTTATTCCACTTCGATTAAATTTGATTTTCGAATGAATCCCTCAGTGATGTCAGTATTTGATTGAACAAAGAAAATCAAAATAGCCCTTGGGCTCGGAGACAGAATATTGGTGCAAGAGATCTTTATTCTTGTTCATGTGCTTGTACAATTTATTTAGGGGATAGATCAATCTATTTAGGGACGGTTCCTTTGACCGTTTTACATCGATTCCTAATGATCTTTGAGAAGTTTTCCCGAATCGAAGTAGCTAAGCGACATTTGAGGTCGATCGATGTTTAGCACCGAATATTGTTGTCATTGATATATGATCGGTCTTCAAATCTAAGTTAGCACGTTTTCTGGTTGCCTCGTTAAAAACCTTGCCATAAAACCCAATTTGGGACAAAACCGGTCGAGGGGAAAAAGAGTGCAACATGTGCTTTCAGTCCTAACATCCAGTACTTTCCAATTCGAGGCTACTTTATTTGATACCTGCGAGTGTTAGTTTGTTGATGTAGCATAAAATCAAATATAAATGAAGAATGAATTATCGTACCTTAACAGTAGTATCTTTTCAAGTGATTTTTGTTCCAATTGTTGGGCAGCTGTTTTTCGTCCATCGTTCCGAGCTTGTATGATCCCTTTCCAGTGATCTTTATGATGGAATAAGGTCCTTCCCGATTTGGCCCCAATTTCCCTTCGTTTGGATTTTGAGTGCTGGGTGTGACCTTCCTAAGTACTAAATCTCCGATGTTGAAATGTGGAAGATGGGTTCTCCTGTTGTAGTATCTTTCGATCTTTTGTTTTTGGGCGGCCAATCGAACAAGGGCTGCTTCCCTTCTTTCGTCCAATAGTTCCAGATTCGTATTCATAGCATCGTGATTCGATTCCTCGGTCGCATAGTGGAACCTGACACTTGGTTCACCAACTTCGACCGGTATCAAAGCTTCAGCACCGTACACCAGGGAAAAGGGGGTGGCTCTGGTTCTAGATTTCTCGGTTGTACGAGACGTTCATAGGACTTCAGGCAATATCTCTTTCCATTTCCCGTTCGCATCGGTTAACCTCTTTTTGAGATTTCAAAGAATGGTTTTGTTGGTAAATTTGGCTTGTCCATTGCCGCTGGGGTGATAGGGCATTGATAGGATCCTTTTGATCTTGTTATCTTCGAGGAACTTCGTCACTTTGCTGCCGACGAATTGTTTCCCGTTGTCACACACGATCTCTTATGGCATCCCAAACCAACATATGATGTGATCCCAAATGAACTCGATTACTTCTTTTTCCCTAACCTTCTCATATGCCTGCGCTTCCACCCATTTGGAGAAATAGTCAGTCATAAAAAGAATGAATTGAGCCTTAGTTGGTGTGTAGGGAAGAGGGCCGACGATTTCCATTCCCTATTTCATGAACGGTCATGGTGACAAGACTGAATGCAATGTCTCCCCGGGCTGATGGATCATTGGGCATGTCTTTGACATTCGTTACATTTGCGAACGAACTCCTTCTAATCCTTTTCCATATCGATCCAATAATAACCGACTCTGATTATTTTTCGGATTAGGGGCTCAGCACCAGAATGATTCCCACAAGTGCCTTCGTATATTTCTCTTAAAATGTATTCGGTGTCACCCAGTCCCAGACATATCGCGAGGGGGCCACCTAACGTCCTTCTAAATAAAGTTCCGTCATCGGATAGACAGAATCGAGCCGCCTTTGTGCGCAAGGCTCTTGATTCTTTTGGGTCTGAGGGGAGTTCACCGGAGCTTAGTTATGTATTTGTTCCTCCAATCCTAGGCCAGACTCGTCGTATTGATTTCCGCGTGGCCTTCTTCTACTACCGACCTCATGAGCTGTACGACCTTTTTGGATTCGATCTCATCATCTTCGACTGATGATCCCAAACTGGAGAGGGCATCGGCTTCACTGTTTTGCTCTCGAGGTATGTGTTGTAAGGTCCATTCTTTAAACTTATGCAGTGTGACTTGTAGTTTGTCTAAATATCTCTGCATTCGTTCTTCTCTGACCTCGAAAGTTTTGTTGACTTGATTCACCACAAGAAGGGAATCGCACTTAGCTTCGATTATTTTCGCTACCAGGCTTTTGGCTAATACCAAACCTACAATCATAGCCTCATACTCTGCTTCATTGTTAGTTAATTTCACGGTCTTGATAGACTGTCGAATTGTGTTACTGGTTGGGGGCTTTAGCACGATACTAAGCCCCGATCCCTTCGCGTTTGAGGCACCATCTGTGAACAGGGTCCACATTCCCGAAGGAGTCCCTGATCCAGCCAGTAGCTCTCTTTCAACCTCGGGCATTAAGGATGGTGTAAAATCAGCGACGAAATCTGCCAACACCTGTGATTTAATGGCGGTTCGGGGTCGATACTCGATATCGTACCCACTTATTTCGATAGCCCATTTGGCCAATCGACCTGAGAGCTCGAGCTTATGCATTATGCTTCTTAACGATTAAGTCATTATGATGCATATGGGATGACATTGGAAATAAGGTTTCAGTTTTCTAGAGGCACTCAAAAAAGCGAGTGCCAGTTTTCCCAAATGAGGGAATCTAGTTTCAGCCTCACCTAAGGTTCTGCTAACGTAATAAATTGGAAATTGCGTACCTTGTTCCTCTCAAACTAGGACTCTACTTACCGCTACTTCTGAGACAACAAGGTAGAGGTACAGCCGTTCACCTTTCTTCGGTGTATGCAGCAAGGGTGGGCTAGACAGATACCTCTTAAGCTCCTCTAACGCGTGTTGGCACTCCGATGTCCATGAGAAGCTATTTTTCTTTTTCAATAGGTTGAAAAATCGATGGCTTTTATTGGATGATCTTGAAATAAATCATCCCAAAGCGGCTATACGACCTGTCAGCTTTTGTACAGCCTTCACACTATCTACAACTGTGATGTCCTCGATAGCCTTGATCTTTTCAGGGTTGATTTCTATTCTTTGATTTGAGACCATGAAACCGAGGAACTTGCCTGAGCCCACACCCAACGCGCATTTCTCCGGGTTCAGCTTCATGTTGTATTGTTTCAGCACGTTGAATATTTCCTGCAAATGGTTCAAATGGTCCTCTGCTCACAGGGACTTAACTAACATATCATCAATATAAATGTCCATCAATTTTTCCTAGTTTATTTTCAAACATTAGGTTGACTAGGCGTTGGTAAGTGGCTCCTGCATTTTTTAACCTGAACGGCATCACGTTGTAGTAGTATGTGCCATACTTAGTGATGAAGGATGTTTTTTCTTGGTCAGCCGGGTCCATTCGTATTTTGTTATAGCCAGAGTAAGCATCGAGAAAGCTAAGGGTCTCATGGCTAGCGGTGGCATCGATCATGCAATCGATGTTGGGTAAAGGAAAAGAATCTTTTGGGCATGCCTTATTCAGATCCTTGTAATGTACACACATTTTCTAAGTTTATTCCCTTTTTTAGGGACTACCACTACGTTTGCTAACCATTCCGGGTATTTAACCTCTCGAATGGACCTTATCTTTAGAAGTTTAGTTACCTCATCCTTGATGAACGCGTGTTTGATCTCGGATTGAGGCCTCCTTTTTATCTTCACCGGCCAAAATTTCTGGTCTAGGCTTAGCTTGTGAGTTGTTATCTCCGGTGGTATACCTGTTATATCGAGGTGGGACCAAGCAAAGCAATCCTCGTTAGTTATAATAAATTGGATAAGTTTTATCCTGAGCTCGGAACATAGGCCCGTGCCCAGGTATACCTTTCGATCTGGCAAGTCTTCTCAGAGTGAAACTTGCTCGAGTTCCTCAATTGTCGATTTGGTTGCATCGGATTCATCGGGACTGATGAATGACCGGGGAATTCCGTACTCGTCATCCTCGAGATACACTTGTTCATCTACGTTTGCCGAGGATGATGTCTGTGATTGCTATTTCAACTTTTTCTCAACCTTTTGCAAAGGAACTGCTGGTACTGGTGTTATTTCTTCTACTGCGAACATTTCTTTTGCAGCCGGTTTGCTCCCGTAAACCATTATAATTCCATCGGATGATGGAAATTTCAATACTTGGTGCAGTGTTGAAGGCACGGCTCTCATGTCGTGGATCCATGGTCTCCCGAATAGAGCGTTGTATCTCATGTCTCCACCGATTACGCAAAACTTTGTTTCTCGAATGGTACCGGCAGTGTTTATCGGCAACGTTATCTCGCCTTTGGTTGTTTCACACGCCATGTTGAATCCATTGAGTACTCGGACTGTAGGGACAATTCGATCCGTCAGGCCGAGTTGTTCTATAACCCATGATTGGATTATGTTGACCGAACTGCCTGGATCGACCAATACGCGCTTTACTTTAATCCTGTGTATCACAGATATCGCCAGTGCATCATTGTGAGGTTGCATGATCCCTTCTGCATCTTCTTCGCTAAAATGTAGGATTCCATCCATCGCGTAATCTCGAGTGCGTTTCTCTCGGGTGATGGATATCTTGGTGCGCTTCAGCATCGGACCTTGAGGTGCATCTATTCCACCAATAATCATATTAATCGTGTGTTGTGGCTCTTCTTGGTTTTCTTGTTTATTTCTATTTCCGTAATGATTCCTTGCTCGATCGCTCAAAAATTCTCGAAGATGTCCGTTTTCGAGCAACCTTGCCACCTCCTCTCTTAATTGTCGACAATCTTCTGTCCTGTGTCCGTGTGTACCATGATATTTGCATATCAAATTAGGATCTCTTTGGGATGGATCCGATTGTAACGGTCGAGGCCACTTAGTGTCCTTGATGCGACCGATAGTCGATACGAGAGTAGCCGCATCAATGTTGAAATTGTACTCCGATAACCGCGGTACTTCTTGGTGACCGGTGGTTCTCTCGAAATTGCTTTTCATCATGGGCCCTCGGTTATTTCGACCTTGATCATTTCTCCTTTCGCGTCTCGGGGAGTCTTGCCTTTCTGTAGTGATTTTCCTATCCCCATGATATGGCCGATGCCGATCTCTATTCAGTCTCGGTTCCCGATAAATCTCCCTTCGAACCGTATCATGAGTCCTAACGAGGTAAATAGATCCCGAAAGGGCTCCAAGTTGATCATCTTCGACTCTGATCTTCGATTGGTATCGGTTATGTATATCCGCCCCTGTGACGGTAGGATATTCTATCAAGTTTTGTTTAAGTTGTTGTGAAGCCGTTGAACTTCGAGCGTTGAGCCCTTGGGTGAAGGCCTGAATAGCCCAATTGCCAGTGACCGATGGCAGGTCCATCCGCTCCGTCTGAAAACGAGATACAAATTCTCTGAGCATCTCATTATCCTTTTATCTGACTTTGAACAGGTCCGACTTCCGCGTTTCCACTTTGATAGCGCCTGTGTGTGCTTTTACAAAGGAATCTGCAAGCATAGCGAAAGAGTCAATGGAATTAGGGGGTAAGTTATGATACCAAGTCATGGCCCCCTTTGACAAGGTTTCTCTGAACTTTTTCAGAAGAACGGACTCGATCTCGTCGTCTTCTAAGTCGTTTCCTTTTATAGCGCATATGTATGCGGTCACATGCTCGTTTGATTCGGTTGTCCCATTGTACTTGGGGATTTCCGGCATGCAAAATTTCTTGGGTATTGGTTTTGGAGCGGCGCTTGATGGGAAAGGTTTCTATTCAAATTTTTTGGAATCCAAGCCTTTCAATATCGGGGGTGCTCCTGGGATTTGATCCACCCTGGAATTGTATGTTTCCACCTTTTTGGTTGTTAGCCTCGATTTTCTTTTCGCCGGACTCGACTCGTCTGGTTAGTTCCTCGAGCATTCTCATGATATCGGAGTTTGCCCTCGATCCACCTTCATTCGGCTCATCTGCGACTGGTTCATTCTCCGGAATGGTTCCCCGAGAAGGGCCAAACTCAACTTTGTTCGATATTTGGCTTCAATTTTGTAGTTGAGCAATGGATGGTTGCTGGGTTTGCAACATGTTAAAGATCATTCTGAGGCTGATCCCGTCCCCTTCGTCGTTTTGGGGACCCTGAGTTGTTGATCGGTGTTCTCTACGAACACTGTTTGACGGACCAGTAGTTCGATCTACATCGGCCGCTATTTGTGAATTAGCATCGACCGGAACTTCATCATCGGGTGCTATGTTGTTGTTTTCACCTTGATGATCAAATTCATTATCGACGTACAAAGGCACAGATTGTGAATGCGAAATAGCTGTACTGTAACCTGAAATCAAAGATACTTCACAGAGCAAGTGTAAAATAATTTGTGTGACGAAAAACTTTATCAAACGCTCACTATTATCCTTAGCCCCACGGTGGGCGCCAAACTATTTACCCTTGGCTTCGGATAACAATTAAATTTGTACGTGGTTTTAAGGACACGTGATTTGGTTAGATACAGATAATGAATAATAAAACAGAGATTAAAGTCAGTAAATAAATTGGAAAAAATGCAAACCACAAGCCTTGAATAGTCTTGGCCTTGATTGATTTCTTCGAGATAAACAAATATGAATCAAACGAATAAAGAGATAATAAAACAGACTTCTTTTCTATATTTTGACAATTGAATTGTGAGATACCTTTTACAATTGCATTGCCCCTTTATATGGGGGGGGGGGGGTAATTCT
>MCJB01037829.1:166264-193796 GCA_002018475.1 Nicotiana obtusifolia | reverse complement strand
TAATTCTTATACAAGGTAAGAATCTATTTACAAGGTAAAATATCCCTTGATTTACTGATTTCAACGGTCTTGTTGATTGATGCCGTGATTCCCGCCGAGATATTTACATATCATGGGATTTTCGGTCCTTTCATTATGCAGATCTGATAATTTTACCCTAGGACATTTCCCATAATCGACCTCGACAAACTCATATCGGGTATCATGGCTTCGAGTTCCGATTCGATATTGTTCGGTCTTGACCTTCGATCTTTGATGCCTCAATCCCGTCCTATCGAGCAGTAGTTATGATTGATACCAACCGTATAAACTCAAGCCCGATTTACCCCTACGCAAGCGGTCCGAGTTCGACCCCATACACAAATTACCAGAAAGGTTTTGTCCCTGCAACTACAAGTAGCACCTTGACACCATACAAGGAAGAATCTGAATATCTCTTTATCCTTTGCTGCATGTATTCCTATGAGGAATTAGTAAAGAAGCGTCTTATAAGAAAAGATAAAATAGAAGGATGGGTTAATTGAACTTACATTTCTTGTAAGAGATCTATGAATGAATTCAGGAAACAAAATCTATCAATATGCTATCACTCAAATACTCGTGTAATTTGCATCAAGGTGGACCTCAAATTTTAGGACTACTATTATTGGAAAAATCATAAACTTAAAAAAGCAACAGACGCGCGCGTCTTCTTTAACGTCAATGCTGCCGCCATTGTATCAGCTATCGGGTGCATCAAAGATACAAAATGGCCTCGGCCCCTACAATCCAATCCAACCCAAAGGGATCCTAACCAGATGTGAAAATATCGTGGTACTCACGATCACAGAACGGAGGATTGTCGACAGTTGAGAGAGGAAGTAGCCCGACTGTTCAACACTGGCCACCTTCAAAAATTCTTGAGCGACCGAGCCAAGAATCATTTCAGGAACAGGGATTCTAACAAACAAGCAGAACAAGAAGAACCGCAGCACGTCATTAACATGATCATCGGTGGGTTTGTTGTCCCACAAGGGACGATGTTGAAACGCACCAAAGCATCCATCACTAGGGAGAAACGAACTCGGGCCTACATATCGGAAGGAACTTTATCTTTCAGCAATGAGGATGCGGAAGGGATCGTACAGCCCCACAATGATGCACTGGTAATATCTGTACTCGTAAATAAAATTTGGGTTAAACGTGTGTTAATTGATCCAGGTAGCGAGGCCAACATCATTCGATCGAGGGTCATGGAGCAGCTCGGTCTACAAGACCAGATCGTGCCTGTAGTTCGAGTTCTAAATGGATTCAACATGACATCTTAGACCACTAAGGGCGAAGTAATGTTACCAGTAAACACCTCTGAGACCATCCAGGAAACTAAATTTTATGTGATCGAAGGAGACATGAGGTACAATGCTTTACTCGGAAGGTCATGGATCCACAACATGAGGGCGGTGCCCTTGACATTGCACCAGGCACTGAAATTCCCAACACCTAGCGGAGTCAAAACAGTTTACTGTGAACAACCAGCTGCAAAGGAAATGTTCGTGGTCGAGGAGGTGATACCGGTGTCTATAGTCTCAACATCAAAGGATCCAAACCAGATGGTCAGAAACGAGGCCAAATAGCAATCATTGATACCAACCTCGGCAGATTTGGACAAACAAAAGGAAGGCGAGGATGATGTTATGGGGTTCCCTGATCTTTTATAGCCCTCAATGATTCCAACGCCACTAAATTGACGGTCGAGGAGCTGGAACAAGTCATATTGCGAGAACGCTTGCCCAATTGAAAGGTATACCTGGGCACGGGGTTAAGCTCCGAGCTCAGGGAAAAACTCATTCAATTTCTTATAACTAACGAAGATTTTTTTGCTTTGTCCCACCTTGACATGACAGGGATCCTGTCGGAGATAACCACTCACAAGCTAAGCCTGGACCCGAAGTTCCACCCAGTCAAACAGAAGCGGAGACCCCTGTCTGAGATCAAGCATGCTTTCATCAAGAACGAGATATCTAAACTCCTCAAAATAAGGTCTATTTGGGAGGTTAAATACCCGGATTGGTTAGCAAACATAGTGATAGTCCCTAAAAAAGGGAATAAACTAAGAACGTGTGTAGATTACAAAGATTTGAATAAGGCATGTCCCAATGACTCTTTTCCTTTGTCCAACATCAATCGTATGATCGATGCTACGGCTGGCCACGAGATCCTTAGTTTTCTCAATGCCTATTCCGGGTACAAGCGGATACGGATGGACCCGGGTGATCAGGAAAAAACTTTTGTCATCACTAAATATGGCACATACAGTTATAACCTAATGCTGTTTGGATTGAAAAATGTCGGCCACATACCAATGCCTAGTAAATTGGATGTTCGAGGAATAAATAGGAAAATCAATGTATGTTTACATTGATGACATGTTAGTTAAGTCCCTGTGAGCAGAAGACCATTTAAAACATTTGCAGGAAACCTTCAGCATACTGAAGCAATACAATATGAAGTTGAACCTGGGAAAATGTGCGTTAGGAGTTGGGTCAGGTAAATTCCTCGGATTCATGGTATCCAATAGGGGAATCGAGATCAATCCCGATAAGATCAAAGCCATCAAAGATATCACGATCGTGAACAACGTAAAGGCCTTGCAAAGGTTAACCGGGCGCAAAGCCGCCCTGGGGCGATTTATTTCGAGGTCATCCGAAAAGAGCCCCCGATTCTTCGCAGTACTGAAGAAGAAGAAGAATAACATCTCATGGACCCCGAAATACCAACGAGCTTTGGAGGAACCTCAAGAGATACTTATCGAGCTCGCCGTTACTTCACACACCAAAGAAAGACAAACAACTGTACTTGTATTTGGCGGTCTCAGAGATAGCGGTAAGTGGAATCCTTGTTCCGGAAGAGCAAGGTACGCAATTTCCAATTTACTATGTTAGTAGGACCTTAGGTGAGGCCGAAACTAGGTACCTTCACCTAGAAAAATTGGCACTCGCTTTGCTAAGCGCCTTCAGGAAGCTAAAACCATACTCCTAGTGTCACCCCTTATGTGTTGTAACCACTTACCCATTGAGGAACATTATGCATAAGCTCGAACTCTGGGGTCGGTTGGCCAAACCGGCCGTAAAAATAAGTAGGTACGATATTGAGTACCGACCTCAGACAACCATTAAGTCTCAAATTTTGGCAGACTTTGTGGCCGACTTTACACCGGCCCTAATACCTGAGGTCAAAAGAGAGTTATTGGTTAATTCAGGAACTTCCTCGGGAATCTGGACCCTCATTGCGGACGGCGCCTAAAACGCAAAAAGGTCCGGACTTGGCATCGTATTAAAGCCACCAACAGGTAATATAATTAGACAATCTATTAAGAAATTAACTAATAACAAGGCCGAATATGAGGCCATGATTGCAGGCCTTGAACTAGCCAAAATCTTGGGGGTAGAGGTGATCGAAGCCAAGTGCGACTCCCTCCTTGTGCTAAACCAAATTAATGGAACATTCGAGGTTAGAGAAGAACGAATGCAAAGATACTTGGACAAGTTACAGGTGACATTACATCAGTTCAAAGAATGCACTTTGCAACATGTACCTCGGGATCAAGACAGCGAGGCCGATGCCCTCGCTAACTTAGGGTCGTCAGTCGAAGACGACGAGTTCAATTCGGGAAAAGTCGTAAAGCTTATGAGAATGCTGGTTGAAAAAGACCCCGCCGAGATCAACTCAACCAGCCTAACTTGGTACTGGAGGAATAAGTATGTGGAATACCTAAGGATTGGTAAACTGCCCTCAGATCCAAAAGAATCGAGGGCCCTGCGCACAAAGGCAGCCCGATTTAGCGTGTCAAAAAACGAAATCCTATTCAGAGGACCTTTCGATGGCCCACTTGCAATATTTCTAGGGCCGGGGGGATACTGAGTACGTTTTGAGGGAAATCCGTGAGGGTACCTGTGGAAATCACTCGGGTGCCGAATCGCTGGTTCGAAAAAATAGTAAGAGCCGGTTACTACTGGATAGACATGGAAAAAGACGCACAGGAGTTCGTTCAAAAATGTGATGAATGCCAAAGACACACTTCGATGATTCATCAACCCGGGGAGTTGCTGCATTCAGTTTTGATGCCTTGGCCGTTCATGATATGGGGAATGGACATCATTCGCCCCCTTCCATGGGCACCCGATAAAGCTTAATTTATATTGTTATGACTGACTATTTTTCTAAACTGGTGGAAGCCCAAGCGTACGAGAAGGTCAGGGAGAAGGAAGTCATCGATTTCATTTGGGACCACATCATACGCCGATTCCGAATGCCAGCTGAGATTGTATGCTATAATAGGAAACAATTCATCGGCAACAAGGTAACCAAATTCCTTGAAGACCACAAGATCAAAAGGATCCTATCAACATCCTAACACCCTAGTGGGAATGGACAAGCTGAATCTACCAACAAAACCATACTCTAAAACCTTAAAAAGAGGTTAACTGACGCCAAAGGAAAATTGAAGGAAATACTACCCAAAGTCCTATGGGCATAATGTACGACCTTGAAGTCCAGTACCGGAGCTACCTTGTTTTCTTTGTTTTATGGCGCCGAAGCTTTGATACTGGTCGAGGTGGGAGCGCCAAGTATCAGATTCCAATATGCAACAAAGGAATCAAATGATGAGGCTATGAGTACGAGCCTGGAGCAATTAGATGAAAGGCGCGAAGTTTCCCTTGTCCTGTTGGCCGCCCAAAAACAGCGGATCGAAAGGTATTACAATCGAAGGGCCAACATTCGACACTTCAATACTGGGTACTTGGTACTAAGAAAGGTCACACTAAGCACCTAAAACCTGAACGAAGGGAAATTGGGATCAAACTTGGAAGGACCATACCAAATTATCGAGATCACCGGAAAAAGATCCTACAAACTTGTAACAATGAGCAGCGAGCAACTACCGAACAACTGGAATATAACTCACTTGAAGTGATATTACTGCTAAGGCACGACCCCATTCTTTCTTTTATTTACATTTTAAACTAACGCTCGCAGGTAGCCAACAAAGGGCGATACGAGATTTTAGGTCTGGAAGCACGCATTGCACTCTTTTTCCCTTGAACCGATTTTGTCCCAAATAGGTTTTACGGCAAGGTTTTTAACGAGGCAACCAGTAAATCGTGCTAACTTAGAATTGAAGGCCGGTGACGATGATCACAACAGTTTTCGAGGTCTCTCTTCGATCAACCCCGAACACTTAGGGGCATTACCCTCGGATATCGACTTTAGCATGGAAAGAGACTTCAGGATTGAAGGGTCTCGATCGTTAGGATTCATTGTAAGGGCCAAACGGTCAAATGAACCGTGCCCACATAGACTGCTCGAACCCTGGCACAAAGCATGTACACATGTATAACTATTATGCACAAGAATAAAAGGAAGTCTCTTCCTTGCAAACATCTTGTCCTTTAAAATTTTTTCTTGCATTTCATAAGGAATTTCCTACATCCGATCCCCTAAATGTATCGAGCCCAAGGGCCACCTTAACCCGAGTTCGAACAATCATTCTCTCACTCGAGGACTGTGTTCGTCCGAAAACAAACTTGGACGGTCCAAGCTATTAGACCTCGGGGGCATAAGACCTATTAAGCAACGCCCGAATTTCAAAGGCCACGGCCACCCCCAGTCGGGGACTGTTATCTTAGGAAAGCTCGAATAACTCGGGATAGCAAGCCCCTAGGCGACACCCGAACTAAAAAGGCTACGGCCATATTAACATGGCTCGGAGACGTCCGAGACCCGTGACAGAAACAAGGCCTTCAAAAAAATTTCATAACCGGTTCTAAAGGCTACCCTTGGCAAACTATAATCTAAACTACTTTGAGAAAAAAGTTTCCGGTGATAGCGAATCCCCATGATGCCTTAAAGCAGAATAATGTTAAAGGCAAGGTTTGTTTGAAACATTCGAACATAACCTAATTATTTCAGGCTAAGGCATTTCGATCTTTGCGAATACAAATAATAAAGCAAAGGGAAAAATACAAAAGCTGTGAAAGGAAAAAAAATCCTTATATATTCATATCCAAAAATATTTTTACAAGGGCCAAATAGCCCCGATACAAAATTTTACAAAGGTCGAACGGCCACCTAAAAGCAAAGAAAAAAACATCTGAAAGGATCCTAAGTGGCCTAGTTTTCTTCGGGGGCCGCATCATAACCTTCAGGGCTCCGCCGCCTTCGGACTCACCCGAATCTTTAGACCCCTCGAAATCTTCCTCCTCGGGATAAGACAACTTCCTGGCCTTGGCTTCGAACACCTTGGCATTCTCGATTTCCACCAATAAGTCAAAACCCCGAGCATGAACTCTTTGGAGGGCCTCCCTTCGAGATTGCCACTTCGTATGCTCTACTATATTTCTCACTTGGTCCTGAGCCGCCTCGGCATCGGCCTTGTGATGGGCCACCCTCTCATTTGCCTCGGCCTTGACCACGACGACCTCTAACTTGGCCACCTCAAGCTCGTTGGCCAGATTTTCTTGATCGGAGACCGCCGAGCTCAGCTGAGACTGGAGCTCCTCGATCTTTTTGGCCTGTACCAAGGCCTTTTCCTTTGTAGCACGGAGCTGGACCTCAACCAAAGCTAATTGTGCCCGGGCAGTCTCCTTTTCCGAGGCCAGGTGGTCCATGTTTCTTCTCCATTCTTCGGCCTTAGCTTTTACCGTATCCATCTCCACCTGGAGCTGCTCGATCTAGTCAAGTTTTTTTTGGACCTGCGGGTTCGGACCGTTAGCCACTATGTCTAACTCATCGTCATTAACATCAAAAACTCTTCTTACCTGCTCGACCAGGTCGGCATGCTCCTTCCGAGCCACTTCTAGCTCAGTTTGGAGTTTCTCACTGAGAAGCTTGTAAGCATCTCTTTTCGCAGTAAGCTCCCAAGTCTCAGCCTCGTGATGGTTTAACTTTTCCGATATCGGAGAAAAGTCTCATGATGAAGCACCGAGGCCTTCAAGCATAAAGAAAAATATTACGATTGTTTGCGACTTAACATAAAAGAGGCATCCAAAGTTACCCTATTTAACACTTGTTGTGCTTCGGTTAACAGGCAGTGCACTTCCACCTCGTCCTTCTAGGCTTGATCCTCTTTGGTACCAGGCACCGATAACTGGAAACCCCCATGGGGGCAGAGAGAACTCGGGCATCCTCCGGGATAGACATAATGATTGACCGCTTCCGTTTAGGATCTGCACTCGGAGCCAGGAATTGATTTACTAATTTCAGACTTGAAGAAGGCCCGATGGCTCCCGAGGATGGTATCCTTTTGGCACCAGTAAGTCACCCAACCCGATGACGTCCTCCGAGGTAGTACAATCTAAGACGTCAAATAAATTGTTAAAAGAGTCTGCCCTCCCTTGGGGAGCCTCATTTTGGCATCCTTTCAGCATCTAGGCCTCGTTGATCATTGAATCGGTAAATGAAGGAAACCTGGAGAAATCTATCACCCCAAGTGCTTCCTTCGGGGCGTAATCCTCTGCCTGAGAAGCACCGGCCGTGATCTCTTTATCGACCTCCCCAGCTCAGGGCAAAACAACCTCGCCCCTATCCGGCTCAGAGGCCTCGGCCACTGTCCCTTCATCAGCCACCCTAGTTTGAGGCAGTTCGGTGCCGCTTCTCTCGCGGGTCATCAATTCAGAAGCTTCTTCTTCTTCTTCGGAATCATCCCTCAGTCGATTGAGTGAGTCCGATGGGAATTCCTGGGCACTGGTACTTTCCTTATAGTTACGCACCAGCCACCTTTTTGGTTTTTTCTTGTACCCCATTTCCTATTCTTTTCCTCACCCTGCCTCAAAGCAGGGGACTCGGAGGGGCAATCCTCGCCATCAGATGGAGGACTTATTGCAGCATCCTTGGGAAGACCTGCAAAGAAAAGGAAAATGAGTAAGGGCTCAGTAACATGGGGAAAACCTAAGTGTTGTCCGTACGAGAAATAAGTCTTACTGTGAGAACGGGCCTCCGTCGGCCCTTCGAAACTTCATGTCATGCGCCCTCGAAATATGGTTTATGCAACACGATGCCCTCGACCCACTCCTTGAGTTAAGGAACTACATCTGGCATCTGAGCAACAGCTGCACCACCACAGAACATCGATGAGAAGGGAGGAAAAGGAAAAGCGATAAACGAAATCGTAAAGGCAAGGTTATACTTACATTTCATGTTCCATTTCTCTGGAAATGGCATATCCTCGGCCAGGATTAAATCCGAGGAACTGTGCTCTGAAGATTGATTTAAAGTAACCCAGTCAGATGTCTCAAAAAGGGACTGGGGACCCGGTCTTCATTAGCAATTTATGGCCAGCCTCGGTCTTGATCCTTGTCGATGCTCGAGAATAGGGCCTTACTGGCCGGACGGGCAAGTTTTATTAATCCCCCTCGATAGATTCGGGGACTGTACAGACGCATGAGATGATCGATGGTTAAGGGACACCCCTCGATTTTGTTTACTAAGAAACGGGGGAGAATTACTATCCTCTAGAAAGAAGGATGAATTTCACCGAGGGCACCTTGTACCTCTTACAGAAGGCGATGATGACCGGATCCAAGGGGCCCAACGTGAAGGGATAATTGTAAAAACATTTAAAAAAACCCTCCACGTGGGTAGTAATCGCTTCCTCAAGCGTACGAACCACCACGTGCTTACCAACCTAGTTGCAATCCTCCTTGACCTTGGGGACGAAGCTATCGGTGACTGAGCATATATATCTCGAGACCAATTCACACCGACCCGGTATCGAGGAGGGTTTCTTGACCTTAAAATCAGCACCGGTAGAGCACCCCGTAGGAACGAACATCTTTAAGGGAGGCTTCGGTGTCGGTTCCTCAGTAGCAACAGATGAAAAATTTTCCTGTTCAGCCGGTCGCGAGGCAGAGGGAGTTTCTTTTTGAGGAACGGATTTTGAGGTCTTCGCCATTTATTTTTGAAAATGAAGGATAAATAGGAAGTTAAAAAAGTATTCTTGATGGTTTGGGATAAATGAAAAACAGAAATTCTTAATAAAAGATTTGAGAGTAACCAGAAAATTGATACTTGGGAGAGTTGAAATTTCTAAGGTACGAGGACAGAAGGTTTGAAAATAGAGTTTGAATGAAGTAATGAGGGGGTATTTATAGTCTCTCGGTGACTATTCACGTTTGGGAGTGGCCGACCGACAACTGACAGGCATTTAATGCCATTAAGACTTGACTAACGAGATGTTTTAACTGTTTTTTCGTTTCTGTCACAAAATATCAAAGTCAAGATCGGAAATTCATGTCGTTTCTCGTCATCTACTCTCCAAAAATGAGGGACTATCTGTATACGGTCGAAGTCGAGCTCGACTACAACTTGGTAGATTAGTCTTGGGACGTGGCGACCAAGAACTGAAGATCGACCTCGAGTCCCATTGAGCTAGAACCCGAGGTCGAAAAGCCTGCCTTCGAGGAACATTAAGTCCGGTGTCGACCTTAGCCTCAAACAAGCTCGGAGATAACTAATAGAAGACCGAAATATCCGTGACCGGTCAAATATTACTACGAGAATCTCGGCATGTATCAGCAAGGAACCGGCAAACAGCAAATCAAGAGATTTTTACCTTTTATAGAAATGTACCTAGAGTAGGACTCCTCAACTATATAATGGGGGGTTTGATAATTCATTCAACGCACTGTAACACGCATCACAAAGAAATATTTTATTATTTCTAGTTATCATTATCTTGTCATTCTGTTCCGGCATCGATAAAAGCATTTCTGACTCGAGGGTGGCTAATCTTCAAGGCTAAGATTGTTCAACTTGTGTGATTTACATTTACTTTTTCATTGTTTATTTCAATATTAATCTGATTTCTCATTTTGTATCAGATAGATCACGTATCCTTAAAACCAAGTACAAATTCAATTGTTATCCAACTTTGGGGGTAAACATTCTCAAAAAAAAAATTTAAACTTTTGAACTACAAGAACAGTGCCCTGAAGTTTTGAAAAAGTGGGTATTTCCTGCATTATGAAGTACTCCATTAACTATTTTCAGTTATTTTGCAAACATGGGATATATTTTAACAAATAGCTCTAATAGTGGATACCTAATATCATTTTTGTTTACTCGTAAAATGGTAAAATTAAATTTTTTACATGGTTTATAGACAAGCAAACTGATTCTACCCAAAAATGATAAATAAACAAGATTAAAAATAAGACTTAGCGGTTAAAATCAAAGGAAATGACAAGCTTGGCTCCGAGAGCAATGGCTCCGAGGACAAAAATGAGAACAATATAAAAGAGCAAACAATGTTCTTTGACTAATCTTGAGAACAAAGTATAGCATAAGTTTTGTAAAGAATTTTGTGCCTTAGAATGGCTGTTGAGCCTACTATTTATAGCTTACCTAGGAAAACAGCTAGGATCAAGCCCCTCTTAAATGGCAATAAAGGGGTCATCGATGAATATGTAACGTTAGGCTATGAATGCAAATATTCTCTGCAACGGATGCCCATTTAATGTTAGAGAATATTCCTCATTGAATGTTATCCGGCAAACATTCGAATTGCTCCCGTTGGTCAGGCTCCTCTCGGGGTTTTTCCGATACTAACTGCATTTGTTGTTCCCGATACTGGTTGTCACGTGATTCGCCTTTTACCCTTCTTCCATACCACGTGGCGTGCATTCATTTGATCATTTACTACGGACCAATTTTACCCAATATAGATAGTCCCCCTACTTTCCGGTGGCATATATTTGTGTCACCGGGAAGTAGGTGAAGATCCCTTTCTTGGTGGGAAATCTTCTGAACAGTCTCTGACGCGTGAACGGATGCATGTCTTCTCACATTTAATACTCCGAACACGTGTTGCCCCACGATTCAACAATATTTTTGCCGGTTCTTGAGGTAATCATGACCACGATTTTTGCCATCTATAACTTTACTTATACTCATCATTATACCTCTTTCACTTCCAAAGTTCTCATAAGTATATCATCTTCTCTGCACTCAAGCTCCTCCTGCTTAGAAAAACTTTCATCTTCTCTAACTTTCTCTAAAATTTTATTATTCTTCCATTACCATGGCTTCTTCTACTAAGTCTTTTAGAAACTTCAGTCTTCTCTTTGGTGGAGGTCCAAAGTGAAACAAAGACAAAGAAGTTGACGTTGACGTTGATCCTCACTATTAGCACCATCATACCCAAATACCTGAGCATCGCCAATAACTTCCAAGAGAAGTTTCCATCCACGTCCCTATGGACTTGGGCCATTAGCAGGTACCTTTTCTCTATTTGCCCTTCCAGTATTCTTGTTGTGAAGGAGGACTGCAACTGCCCAAACCTCAACATCCTTGCTCCAGACATGATAGAGCAGGCTACCTTCACCAAGTTAGGTTTTACATATGTCTATATGTATCCCTTCACCTTGGGTCAGTTTTCCTTGAGCAGAGGGCTCGACCCCATGATCTTGGAGTTCTGCCACCGGTGCCACGTCTGATTGGCATAAGTAGGCCCATCTATATGGCGAACAGTGGCCTGTGTACATCATTGTGCACGGAGACGGGGAAAACCTTAACTTAGCACAGATGATGAATCTTTACTCCCCCAAAATCTTCCGTAGGGGAGTAATAAATTTCAGCAAACATGGCCACCACGCCCTTCTCACCAGCGTGGATGATGATAGTGATCATGGATGGATGGAGTGGTTTGTCATTATTGCTACTAGGGATATCATCTCGGCCACGACTCCATCATTTCCTAAATTATGGAATCGTTCACGTAAGTTTGTAATTTATTCATCTCTTTCCTTTGTAAAAAGATTGTTTCCCTGTCATTGTTGACCTCTTTGCTTTTGTTGTTTTAGCTACCCGGTGGACACCACCAAGGGTTCAAGGCCTAGACTAGTGGGTTCAGAAGATTCTGGATATTACAATGCCAGAAACCCGTCGGTGGAAGGAGATGGCCCCTAAATATGGGTGGAAGCCAAGAACCTTGGTAAACTAAGTCCTTCTTCCTTTTGTCTCTGTATGAACATAAGTAAATTTCCTAACTACGTGTTTTGTTTGATTTAGGACAGTCGTAGGGTTCTGTCACCTGTCCCGAGGTTGATGTTTTGGCTAACCCCGTTGAGGCCGCGAGAGTGCTACAAAGTGCTCTCGCTCGATGCAGTGCCCTCGGATCTGCTTTCGGTGGAGGTGCTTCCTCTCGGAATCCCCAGCCAGAGAAAAAAAAAACCAAAAGGGCGACGTTCTTCCTCGTTGAGGCTCAAAATAAGAAAATAAAGAAAGTCGCGACTAAGACAGCCATGGTCATAGTGGTGATTGAAGATGACGGAGAAGCCAGTGATAAAGAGGTTTCCCTTCAAAGGAGAAAATGATCTTCATCAGCTCAATCGGGTGCTAAACTGGGAGAGTTTCAAACCCGGACCGAAGGTGAGGTCCAAGCACTTTGGGGTGAAGTGGAGATAGTAGAGGATGCTGAATCTCGCTTTCCAGCCCTTGTTGCTATTTCTGTTCCCAGGAGCTCGGAGCTCGGACCCTGGGCCTACTCTGCCTTCGGTCACTGAACAACCAATAATTAGCGGTGCCCCAATTGCAGCTGCTTCTCAACCTTCAACGCCAACAACTTCATGCCCCCTACACCAGTTGCACCTTCGCCACCAGCAACCACTGCATCTCCTCCACCGGCAACAGACGCTCGAGAGAGGAATGCTTCTCCTCCCCCATCTCCCGACCATGGGAATTTGGGGCATAATTACTCACCCTCTTCCCCAGATCCATGTAAAGTTGATGAAGTCTTGCCATAGAGTCAATCGAATTAGTACATGCCTGTCTCTGAGTAGTCCAATAACAATCACCTTTAATTCCATATTGAGGAGGAATTAATCTACGCAGCTCTTGAATGTCAGACCACCCATAGGAGAATTTACCAATTACCGCAATTACCGCATATTGGGTTGTCGAGCTAGGGTTCACTATTAGGGGCGAATTTAGGGTTGAAGGTCAGAGTAGGTGGCTGTAATCACCATGGCCTTCCGAGGATTATGTTTTAGCCTATGTCATCGTCTACCACTTCAAATAAGGTGTTTTTGGTTACCCTTCAACATTCATGGGCAGCGGGATCTCTCCTCGGGTTGTCACACTTGCCAAGTTGAACCCGGCGAGGAGCTTTATTTCTGAAATGATGCTTCTTAACTTTGCTTGTTTCAGTACTCTCCATTGAATGATGTTGGCTGAGCTTCCTAGGTCAACCAAAACACGCTTATTTTTGAAATCTAAGACATTGAGGGAGATTACCAGAGCATCGTTATGCAGAAGAAGAAGTCTATCAGCATCTTCCTCCGTGAAGGTGATATCATCTTCGGCGACTTCCCGGAAGTCTCTTGTTGTGAGTCACTGAAACCTGTGTCTTCTTGGCTACTGAGAAGGTTACACCGCTGATTTCATTCCCTCCAAAAATCAGGTTGATAGTCAACCAAGGAGGATCTTCTGCTATCTTCGAGCGCTCCGCATTATCTCGGCTACCGTCATAATTTTTCTTGGCCCGGTCACTCAATAACTCCCTGAGATGGCCTTTATTCAACAACGTCGCTACCTCTTCACGTAAATGCCGGCAGTCCCCAGTTCTGTGGTCGTGAGTCCTATGATATTCGCACCATAAGTTAGGATCCCTCTAGCTGGGACTGAATCTGATTGGCTTCGAATTATGCTTCTTTGATATTCCTCATCGCCGATACCAACACCATTACGCTGATATTGAAACTGTAATTTGACAACCTAGGATATGCGAAATCCTGAGTCCGCGGTACCTCTTTTTCTTGCAAAGATCTGTTGTTTCGGTCACGGTCAGTTTTTCTATCAGGAGCGAATTTATCTGAGAACTGGAACCCTTTGTTGTCGCGTCCTTCGGTTCTCTAGTATGGCAAGAAGAGTCCTTTAGAAGATCGCCGGTCCGCATCAAAATCACCTTTGAACTTATCCTAGTTCTTGTCTCAGTCCCCTCCCTTGGTTGATGTCAGAAACCCAAGTTGATCATTTTCTATACTTATTTTCGACTCATAGCAGTTATGAACATCCGCCCATGTAGTCTCTTGGAATTCGAGCAGGCTTTCCTTCAGCTTTCGGGAGGCTTCGGAGCTCCTTGAATTTGTATATGTATTTCTTAAACAAATATCAACCCTAGTCAAAATTTACTTTTTCTCTTTCCCAATCGTTTCTCTCTTCTCTCACCCACGCTCACCTCTTTCTTCTTTTTCAACTCCCTCTATTTTCATTATCTTTTATTTTCTCTTTACCAAATCTCCTTCAAAGGTGTTAAGATTTCAACCATAAGATCCAAACAACATTCGGATCAAACCACAAATATTAATTTGGGCTAATATCAACAAAAACAAAGAGACCAAGAGGAGGTAAAATATTTTCCTTTCAGAGAGAGAGGGTTTGGCGATAGAGAGAGAAAGAGAGGCGACAAGCACGAGGAAGCTCATCACAGCCTTAGCGACGCAGGATGGTACTCCGCCGGCTGGTGAACCTCCTCTTCCCACCTCCCAACCCGCCACAACAGCGACAATCAGTCAAAAACCCCTAGATTACAGCCACCTACTCTGACCTTCAACCCTAAATTCGCCCCTAATAGTGAACCCTAGCTCGACAACCCAATATGCGATAATTGCGGTAATTGGTAAATTCTCCTATGGGTGGTCTGACATTCAAGAGCTGCGTAGATTAATTCCTCCTCAATATGGAATTAAAGGTGATTGTTATTGGACTACTCAGAGACAGGCATGTACTAATTCGATTGACTCTATGGCAAGACTTCATCAACTTTACATCGAAGGCAGTATACTATTTGAAGGCAAAAGATGGATACGAGTATCAAATGAGAACCTTGATTTATGACGCCAAATTTAAATAAGGAGAGGAAACGTCCAAAGTAATGGCTTGGATTTCATTCCCTAATCTGTTGCCTACTTTTTTTGTTAAAGAATGTCTTTTTTTTTAGCCTCAGCAGTTGGAAAGCCATTGCATGTAGATATGGCAACAATCAACAAAACCCGTCCAAGCTGTGCAAGAGTCAAGGTATTAGTCGATTTGGTGACAGAATTACCAAAGAAAGTCCGTATGGATATTGAGAATGAAGTCACAGGGAGCATAAGAACTAAATGGGTTAATGTTAAGTATGATTTCATACCCAAATACTGCAAACAGTGCAAGCTATAGGGCCATGACATGTTAGAATGTTGAAAGCTTCATCCAGAACTACTGAATGAAAACTCAGGTGAAAGGCAGAAAACTAAGGATAAGGCAAAAGAAGCACCACCCCTCATGATCATATCAAGTGGTAAAGTAGTGGGCAACACAGGTTTACAATGGAAGGAGGTAAACAGAATCCAAATTAAAGACAAGGACAAACAAATAGCAGAGCAATCCAAAGACAGATTGGCCTCAAAATCAACTAATACAGATATGCAAAAAGTTCAGACAAACAACAAGTTTGCAGCACTGGAAATGGAACAAAACAGAGCCACTGAATATAATCAACTTATGGTAATTGAAGAAGCAATGGGAGGAAATATGCATGCCTCAATGGCAGCACAGTTAACTTCAACTCCAGGACTAGCAAGTCACTATATACTAACAAGTCACAAGCAGATGTAAATGGAAGTGGAGACAAAGCAATAGCTACAGAAATCAAAGAATCAATAGGACATTGGGTCAACAGGGCCTTTATCAACAATGCCACAACAAACCAATTAGCCCAAGAGAGCCTGATACCTGAGATGAATGAGAATGACAGAATTCAACTCAGTGAAGGCAAGATATGGAGTGAACAAGTAGAAGAAGGATCAGAAGAAGAAACAGTACCAGATGGCATGGGAAGTGATGAAGAATCAACTGATGAAGAAGAAGAAGAACCAAAGTTACAAAGTGAAAAGGGTAAGGCAAAGCAACAAGGCAAAATGGCATACTCTAAAAGCAAGCATAAAGATAAGGTTGCTTCAGTAACCAACAATGAGATTACAACACTAGAAGTGAATCTGCCCAACATTCTCACAAAGCCAAAGCTCAAAGACTCTGCTGATCAAAACTCTGAAGGAAAGAAAGCTAATAATCAATCCATAAACAGCCTAATTGAGAACAAAAAGCATACAGGGAAAATGATAATCCAACTAATGAAGGCAGGATTACACAATTCAAAGGGGAGATAACTGCTGTCTCGCATACAGACATCACTTAAAAAGGACAGCTGAGTCACACAACACAGACCACAAGACCAATCCAAGCAAACACCAATACACAACTGACAGAATACAGAGGAGATACTGAAAAAGAAAAACATACAACAGGAAAAGGAAGAGATCTTGATGAAGAATCCATCACTCAAAACCTTATTAATGTGGCAAGACAGGCAGATATTTCACCAAAGCTCATGGATGCAGGGAAATCAGCCAGAATGAACAAGAAAAAGCAGATCATGGACAATCAAAGTGCAGTATCAGGGGTCCAAACCAGGAGGATCCTAGCTAAACCCCACACTCAATCATGAATGGAATTATGTGGAATATAAGGTCAATCAACACTCAGCAAGATTATGAGAGACTGACCAATATGCACAGACAACATCACTTTCAATTCATTGGGATCATGGAACCTAAACAGAAAATCAAAAAACTTGAAGGGTACAGAAGGAGGATAGGTATGCCTAAGTGTTATGCCAATGTCTCAAACAAGATATGGGTATTTGTGGATGATGATCATGAAGTAGAGATAATAAATGACATGGAACAGCAATTAACTATGCAGCTGACAAACAAATAGTCACATTCTTCATTCATTGTCACTTTTGTATACGCAAAATGTGATGTTGCTGAAAGAATCGAGCTATGGGACAGTCTATACAATCTTGCCAGAAACATATCAATTCCTTGGCTTGTAGGAGGTGACTTCAATGTGATATGGGATGAGGAAGAGAAGTTTGGAGGACTTCCAGTATCCCTAAATGAAGTAGAAGATTTTAGACATTGCATAAACACGTGCAATCTCTCTGAACTCAACTTCAAGGGCAGCATCTACCCATGGTGGAATGGGAGAGCAAAGGCAGATTATATCTTCAAAAGGCTGGACAGATGCCTAGCTAACTGTGCACTCTAACAATGTCTGGCACATTTGGAAGCCACACACCTGCCAAAGATAGGGTCAGATCATTGCCCCATGTTACTCTCCTATAACCAAAATACCACACCTATTAAGAAAGCATTCAGATTTCTCAATTTCTAGATAAAACACCATACTTTCAAGGATGTGGTAAAGGAACACTGGAAAGCAGACTTTGTAGGGGACCCTTTCTGGTATTCAATCACAAACTAAAGAAGTTGAAAAGAACACTATCACCATGGAGTAAAGCAACATATGGAGATATCTTTCAAAAGATAGCAAGCTTGGAGGAAGTGGTCAAAGTACATGAAGCACAGTTAACCTACTGCACATAACAGAACAAGGCTGCAAAGAGCACAGGCTGATTTGATCAAATATTTGACCTTAGAGAAGGAATTCTAGAAACAAAAATCTGGGATGACAAGGTTCACAGATGGAGATAGAAACACAAAGTTCTTTCATGCACAAGTGAATAGCAGAAGAAAAAGATTACAACTGAAAAGAATACAAGATAATCAGGGCACATGGTTAGAAGAGAAAGAAGAAATAGCATAGGAAGCAGTTAACTACTTCAAAGCCCAATTCCATGAGGCAAACAATCCTACAACATTCAGAATCTTGGAGCATGTTCCCACACTGGTGGAAACCACAGATAATGCTCTACTCATGCAGCAACCAACAAAAGAGGAAATCAAGCAAGCAGTGTTTGGACTTAATGCAGAAAGTGCAGGTGGACCTGATGGTTTCAATGGGAACTTCTACCAATCTGGGACATAATTGAGAATGACATAGTGGACATGATGAAAGCAGTCTTCAATGGGCATACTCTTCCCAAGAGTATAACACACACAAATCTGGTATTACTGCCAAAAAAGAAGGAGGTACAGACCTTCTCAGATATGTGATTCATGACAAAATGGTAAGCATCTTACCAAAGTTAATCTCTGAAGAACAAGCTGGATTTGTAAAAGGTAGAAGCATAGTTGAAAATGTCCTGTTAACTCAAGAGATTGTAACAGACATTCGTCTGAGAACCAAAGCAGGTCCAAATGTGGTACTCAAACTAGACATGACAAAAGCATATGATAGATTGTCATGGATTTTCTTGACAAAGGTGCTAAGGAAGATGGGCTTTGAGGAGCAATTCATTGGCATGATACATGGAATACTGGCAAACAACTGGTATTCTGTACTTATCAATGGAGAACCACATGGCTTCTTCAAATCCACAAGGGGAGTCAAGCAAGGTGACCCTCTATCACCTGCCCTCTTTATACTGGCAGCAGAGGCTATGTCTAGAGGACTCAATGCTTTACACTCCAACCTGTATTTCTGTGGTTGTGGACTGCCTAAATGGAGTCCCAAAATAAACCACTTAGCATATGCTGATGACACTGTCATCTTATCCTCATCAGATGCCATTTTACTTCAGTTGATCATGGAAGTACTAAATGAATATGAAAATGCTTCAGGCCAACTGATCAACAAAGACAAGTCTGCTATCTATATGCATCACTCCACCTCAACACAGGTAATTGACAAAGTGCAAAGAATCACAGGAGTAATGAGGCAAGATTTCCCTTTTAACTACCTGGGATGTCCAGTCTTCTACAAGAGGAGGAAGATGGATTACTACCAAGGTCTCATACAAAAGGTGATGGATAAATTACAAAACTAGAAAGGAAAACTACTCTCCATAGGGGGGAGGGCAGTTCTTATCACACATATGTTACAAAGCATGCCCATACACCTCCTCTCTGTAGTAAACCCCCCAGTCTGTGTAATCAATAAATTACACAAGATAATTGCACAATTCTTCTGGTGTAAATCTGTGGGAAATCTAGGCAGGCACTGGGCATCATGGAACACTTTATGCTTGCCTTGTGAGGAAGGAGGTGCAGGATTCAGATCTTTACACGACATGTCCACAGCTTTGTTTTGTAAGCTATGGTGGAACTTTTGAACTAAACCAAGTATGTGGAGAGCATTTATGAGCCAGAAATACTGCAAGAAGCTCAATCCTATAATAGTACCATGGAGAGATGGTTCTCACATATGGAAGAAAATAACTGACTGCAGAAACATGATGGAGCACCAAAATCTGTTGGCAAGCTAAGATGGGATCTTCCCTATTTTGGTTTGAAAACTGGACTGGGCTAGGAGCTCTTTACTTTGTCACCGCACCTGATTTTATATGTGATGAAAACATACAAAATATTCAGGATCTGGTGTGTGAAGGCTGTTGGGATGAGGAGAAGATCAAAGAGATATTTCCAGTTAAACTTGCTGCACACATACCGGAGAACATTAAACCTCCATCTTCTTCAGATGAACTAGAAAACCAATTTGGATGCTAGAAACCAGAGGAGAATTCACTGTTAAATCAGCCTGGGAATATCTGAGAAAGAGCCTCACAATGCTTATAAGAACATATGGGTGAAAGGACTGTCATTCAAAGTTGCTTTCTTCATGTGGAAACTATGGAGAAACAGAATGCCACTTGATGATTTCTTCAAAAAAACAGGGCTATCACATGGCCTCTAAATGCAGCTGCTGTGCAGAACCACAAGAAGAAACAAGACAACATCTCTTCTTCACTTCATATGCAGCCAAAAAAGTGTGGAGATACTTCCTTGGTCATGCAGGATTTGACATAGAGGGAATCACACTGCATCAAGCAGTGACCAAACGCTGGTCTGCAGATATGGTCAGTCGACTGAAACCAATAATGCAGGCCTTACCTTCAGTGATTTTATGGGAGTTATGGAAGAGGAGAAACAGCTACAGACATGGAGATGCAGCCAATATCAGTAGAGTAATCTACCAGATCAACTCTACTCTTCAACTATTCATCAAAGTCAGGAAGCCAGGTATACACAACATCCCACACAAAGGGCCAGACATGATCACTGTGATCCAACAATACACCCCCACCCTAAAGTACACAAAGGTACATTGGGAATTCCCCAACCAAGGATGCACAAAGGTTAACACAGATGGAGCCTCTAGAGGTAACCCAGGGAGAAGTTCCATTGGCTTCATATTGAGAGATGAGAAGAGAGATATCATATATGCATGCAGTAAAGAAATCCAAGAGGGCACAAACACTGAAGCTGAAGCACAGGCAATAGTAAAGGCCCTGAGGTTCTGTGTTCACAATGACCACACCCTCATAGAACTTCACACTGATTCAATGATATTATTGAAAAGTATAAAGGGAGAATGGAAAGTGCCATGGTCCATTGATGAAACAGTCTCAGAGATCAGAAAACTGATGGCAGGTTACAATATAACAATTACACACACATTCAGAGAAGGCAACAAAGTAGCAGATCACCTGGCCAACTATGCTCTGGATATTGGACCAATGGAATGCTACTGTTTTGAGGATTTGTATATACAAAGCAGAAGATTTATTAACAATGATAAAAGTCAATGTCCATACCTAAGAGTAAAGGTGGCAGGAAACAATAAGCAGTAACACTGCCAAAGGAAAAGCAACCTGGGGGAAAGCAAAATAATCATGGTAAAGAAACAATGCTGCAGTGGCTCACTAATTACTTTTCTATCATTGCATGGAACACAGGAACAACTAACTTCACAGATCAACCACACCAGCTAAATCAAGCAAGCAAGAGAAACTAGAGATCATCATTGATAATGCAGCACCAACAAAGACAATCTGGAGCACAACTTGCCAACATTGATCATAACAACTGCAGCAAAGGCTTGATATCTCCACACCAACTGCTGCTATTTGGTGCACCATGGAACAGCACCACACAAGCCACATGCCAAACCAGTAGTTACTCAGTCAAGCAGGACATAAGCAAGAAGATAGTGGATGCAGAATTTAGCACAATCAGAGTACTTTTGGGTGCAGGCACAATGTTACATCAGGGCAGCCATCACAACGATCATCACAACATCTGGATTAATGAGAAACTGGAGAAGGGAGCCCAATCTAACATGATATTCTTTCTTGCAAGAAACACAGACAAGAGTTGTTCAACCATCAATTCTTTGGAGTTAAGCAGTATTGAAATGCTGATTATTTTGAGGGATCAGTCTACTAATGAGAAAGCAATATCCAACCAATCTCAGCAATCGCATACATATAAGCTCAGCATACCTCTCAACACTACAGACAGCGTAGAGGAGACCAGATCATTGCTGCAATTGCAATATGCGATAGTAGCATTTCTAATGCTCAATCCATTGCAATCATAGCAATTATCATGGATTCCTCTTGCTAATGTAAAACATAGCAACCCAGCAACCACACAATTAAAAAATAGCAACAATATAGGAGCAATAAGAAGGACACTCCCTGTCACCATAAAACACAGGAAAAAAAGAAATGGAGTATGCCAGTGCAACACAACGATTGCAGCAAAGTAGGAGCACAGCAGCAGTAAAAGAAATTCCTAAAAAGATACAGCAATCTCATCAACAGTTCAGTCTTAAATCCACCTTCATCATTGAGGAAGCGATGTGCAACACCCCTAATGCACACAATCAATTAGTGCAACCACATCAAAGGCTCAAACTCAAGGTTGAATCTGACAAGCTCAAACAAGACACCACTAAACCAAAGAAACACAGAAGCTCAATTCAGCAAAGCAACTGCCAACAACAGAAGAAAATAAGCAACATCACATCCATCACCTTCATCTCTCAAATACAACAGTCGAGACACCCTCCAAATCCACAAAGACACCAACAACAGCAAGCTCTCAATGAACTCAACAACTTTTATAATGCAGCAGACAGTTGGGTAAGGTCCAGATCATTGTTGCAAATGCAAAGTGTGGTATTAGCACTTTCACTGCTCAATCCGTTGCATTTACAACTAACATCATGGACCTTTCCTGTCACCCTACATCACTGGAAATAAGCTAACACACAGCCACACTAGAACAGGAGCAGAAATAGCCAACAATTAGTCCAGCAGCTATCACAGGGCATAGAAGACCATCTAACATACAGACAACAAAAGCACCACTCAGCAGTTAAAATAGAAGAGCATAGAGTCATTAAAAAGCAGCATGCAAACCACGGCCAATGCACACTCCATCAACATCAAGACAAATCACAAATAAACCACAACTCAAACACCAGCTTAGCTACTGAATTCAACAGTTCCTACAACACAGCAAACAGCTCCAAATGGCCCAGATCATTGCTGCAGTTGCAAAGTGTGCTATTAGCGCCTAGGGTGCTCAATCTGTTGCAACTGCAACAATCATCATGGATTGATACACTTGCAAGGCAATACTGGAATCCATATAGCTCATACCAAAACAACAGCAGCTTATCAAAGCAGCAGAAATCAAAAGAGAATATTAACCCTCACAGCAGCAGAAAGTATATCAGACAACCTACACTCATTCATCAGCAGCAAAATCAATACACAAGCCACAATTCCAAATTCAGAACCTACAGCAGCATCCAGAACACTGCCCAATCAACAACACATACAACACTCTCATCCAATCACAAGGAGGTCTCATACTACTATCTTCAACTTGGCTTTTCCTACTCGGGCCAAAGCAAATTTGAAGACAGGTCGCAATTGTTAGTTACACTTTTGAGAAATTTTCACATACAAGGGAACACCTTTTCAAATCACATAATAGAAGCAAGAACATATGCACTTTTTTGTATAGCTGACCTAGAACAATCTCGCTTTGCTTTTGTACATGCATTTGTCTATCATTATAAAATAGACAATCGTCACTTCCCCATAGGTCTAACAACTTACTACACTCTAGGTATATTTAATTATCACATTAGGATAACTAAGTGTACATTCACTCTCTTATTGGAGGTAAGGTTCATGTCCCCCTCCACTTTTATAACTTGCTTTTATTAATAAAATCTATATTTTTCCAACCAAAAAAAAAATAGAGCTTTCATACCAAGCTGTCACAGCCCAATTACCATAATAAGCCGTGATGGCACCCAACATTTTCGTTAGACAAGCCAACAGTATACTACCAACTTAATTATTTATTTTATTATTTTTGAAATCATGAATCTTATTAGATAAGGATATTAATGCATTAAAAATCGTATACATAAAATTTAAATAAAACATAAAGTAAAAGTATGTCAACAAGTGCATGAACGTCTGCTAAAGAGTGCAATAATAATACAACATCTGTCTGGAATATAAAATAGACAGGATAAAGTAAATAAATAAGATGGAGATTTTGAGGGTTGCGGTGCGTACCATAGAAAGCAGCTCACCATAAAGTTCCTTCAGCAGTTGCGCCTATGCGCCAAGATGACCACCAAATGAACCTATCAAATCCCGCATGTTTTGTGCAGAAGTGTAGCATGAGTACGTAAATCAACACATACCCAATAAGTATCTAGCCTAACCCCGGAGAAATAGTGATGAGGGGTTGACAACACTTACTAGTGGTCCAATAGATAAAATGCAGGAATCATAATCGCGCATGAAATACGACAGGATCAATAAAATAAGGAACAGTAGATAACGAAATCCGTTAGCAAAATAGCATCAGTTTACAAATCCCCAAGTGCCACATGCCATCTCAACAAACAAGAACTATCAACTAAATATCCAATCTCAGGTCATAAAGAGAATATCATGAAATTTTCAAGTTTATCAAGAGGGTAATCTCGTGGATATTCGGAATCCTAGTGATTTTACGCACGAACTCGAGGTCGTTCGGCCCGATCCATATTCGTGTACATACACTGACGAGGTTGTACGACCCAATCCATGGATGCACCTCAATATATACTGCCGAGGCGTTCAGCCCGATTCCAAGGAAATAGCGAAGACTTGACGGGTCGCTGACCCCACTCACGAATATGTGTGAGTTGTGAGATTTAGGAAACTTTCGGATAATTACGCACAACACAGAAGAAATACCTTAAAGGAAGTGTAATTTATACTCCTACTCCAGTAGCTAACCACATACCACAATTCGTACATCCAATACAATAAGCAAGTCTAGTCTCAGACAAGAGCATAAACTAAAGCAATTAAACAGGAAATGGTAACGCAAATATCACATTTAAAATATAGCGTAAGTCTATGTCTACCCGGACCCAATCATGAATTCTAGCATACGCATGAAAACTCGTCACCTCATACGTGTGTAGCCCCCACAACATGTAGCACATAGCAAATATGACACCTACAGGGTAATTCCCCTCACAAGGTTAGACAGGAGACTTACCTCGCTCCGAAATTGGATAACCGGCTCTAACACCTCTCTAACACCTCAAACCAATTCCAAACGATCCGAAACTAGCCAAAGAACGTGCAAACCAATCAAAATATACTCAAAACTCGTAATTTAACTATTAGAAATAAATTCTCAACTCTACACAAAAAGTCAACAAAGTCAACCCCGAGCTCGTGTGCTTGGATTTCGAAAATTATTAAAAATAAATATTACCCATTAGTCATATAGTGTATATCTGTAAAATCATCCAATTTCGTCCATGAATTGACTATCAAATCAAAGATCTACCATTTCTCAACTGCGGGGCTCAAAACCCCAATTTCTACAATTGAAAGACGGATAAAAATGATACCAAACGAAAATAATCATGGTAAAATATCAAAATAATGGCCAAATATTTACCTCCTTATTGAGACGAGAATGACGCCGCGAAAATCACTTCAAACGGAGCTCTAGAAATCAAGATATGCACAAAATACTAAAATGCTCGTTTGCTCAATATAGTACCCTTTATGCCCAAAGAAACGACATTGAAACATCAAATAAGAGCGCGACACAACTCAAACACATCTAAAACACACCCGAGGCTCCCGGGACCCCGTCCAATCACAAAACCAATCCCAAAATATAACACGAACCTACTCGAGGCCTCAAATCATACTAAAGAACATCAAAATCGTGAATCGCACATCATTCTAGCCTAATGAACTAATGAACTTTTAAACTTCTAAAACTCAAGCGGAACCATACCAAATCAACCCGGAATGACCTCAAATTTTGCACACAAGTTCCAAATGATACAACAAACCTATACCAACTCCCGGAACCACAATTTGGATACATTATCAACAAAGTCAACTTTCGGTCAAACCTATCAACCTTCTAAATCTTCAATCTTCCAACTTTTGCCAAAAAGCATCAAAACAACCTACGGACCTCCAAATCCAAATTCAGACATATGCCTAAGTCCAAAATCATCATTCGAACCTAACGGAATCGTCAAAACCCCGATCCGAAGTCGTGTACTCAAAAGTCAAACCCTAGTCAACTCTTCCAATTTAAAGCTTCCGAATTGAGAATTATTTTTCCAGACCAACTTGGTTTTTCCAAAAATCTAATCCAATTACACGTGAAAGTCATAATACATAAAGTGAAGCTACTCAAGGTCTGAAACCGTCGAACGACATCCTAGAGCTCTAAACGTCCGGTCGGGTCGTTATAGAGGTCACGAAGGCCATGATGATGCCTCTAATTATTAGGCAGTGGCCTTGATATGATGTTTGTAAAGTCTTGTATGTTGTTTCTTGTAAAGTCTTAGATAATATTGCTTGATATTGATGCTTGTAAATTCTTGAATAAAGTTGCCAATAAGCTTCAGGATAAAGTCATTTATAAAGTCATAAAGTCATAAAGTCATTATAAAGTAGAGAGTAAAGTCAATGCTAAAGTAGGAATGAAGTCGTGTGGCTTATGATGATGAAATCGTGTGGCCAAATGATGTCTCTGGTTGCTTCAAGATTTGATAATGAATGATGTGTGTATACTCTTGGATAAAGTTTCCTATAAAGTTCAGGTATAAAGTCATTTGTAAAGTTGTAAAATCATAGTAAAATAGAGGGTAAAGTCAATGCTAAAGTAGAAATGAAGCCGTGTGGCTTATGAAAAATGAGGATTTATAGCCAAATGATGTCTCCGATTGTCTTCGGGGACTTGATGATGATTGAAGAATCTGTTTGTTTCAGGAGACTTGATGAAAAATGATGCCTTCGGTTGTCTTTGGATATTTGATAATGATTATTCTTGTAAAATCTTGGGTAAAGTTTCTCAACATGTCTCTTTAGAGGGTAGACGACCCAATATGCCATATTCGAGGGAGGACGGACTCGATATTTCATATTTGAGGGTGGATGAACCCAATATGTACCTTTTGAAAGTGGACGAACCAAATATCCTATTAAAGGCAGATGCGCCTAATGTCATATTTAAGGCGGACAAGCCTAAATGTCCTATTAAAGGCGGATAAACCTATTGATCCTTGCAATTGTGGTCGGTGGACTTGATGATGATGATGCATCCGGTTCTCTTCGGATACTTGATGATGAATGATGTTTATAATGTCTTTGATAAAGTTGCCTCCGGTTGCCTTCGGAGACTTGATGATAAATGATGCTTGTAAAGTCTTGGATATACTTTCTGGTAAAATTCATGACAAAGTCATAAAGTCATAAAGTCATGATAATGTACGGGTAAAGTAATGATTAAGTTTAGAATGAAGCCATGTGGCTTATGAGGATGAGGTCGTGATAGGTTGAATGACCTCTCAGATTGTCTTTGGGGACTTGGTGATGAATGATTCATGTAAAGTAATTGTTAAAGTTGCCTCTAAAGTTCATGATAAAATTTAAAGTCCTGGTAAAATAGGGTAAAGTCAATGATAAACTATAAATAAAGTCGTTTGGATTATAAAGATGAGGTTTCCTGAATGATATTTTCATTTTTCTCTGGAGAATTGATGATTATTTCTTGTAAAGTTCAGGACAAAGTCATAAAGTTGAAAGTACATGATAAAGTAGGAGGTAAAGTCAATGATAAAGTATGAATGAGGTCGTTTGGCTTATGATGTCGTATTAATTCTTTTGAAGTCTTGAATAAGATTTCCAATTAAGTTCAAACTGAAATCATTGTAGTCATAAATTTAATAGAAAGTAAATGATAAAGTAGAGCTTAAAGTAGGAAAGTAGTTGTTTGGCTTATGAAGTTGAGGCTTCGTGGACCGAATTACGCATCCGATCTCAATTAATGGACTTGAAGCTGATTCTTCTAAAATGTAAGTTAAAGTCGTTAAAGTAGATAAAGTGAAAGATATAGTAACAGATAATGTGGAGAGTAAAGTAAGAGGAAAGTCGTTCGGCTTATGATGTGCGGAAGCGTAGGGCTGAATGATGCATTTGATCTTGAATGATAGACTTGAAGTTTGTTCTTATGATGATAAATTTCAACATGCTTAATAACGCCTCCAATCTTAATATGTAGACTAGATATTTGTTCCTTAAAAATTTAGGCTAAAGTTATTAGTTGAGTCATAAATTATGATAAATATAAAAAGTAAAGTGAAGGATAAAATGAAATGTAAAGTCATTTGGCTATGATTTGGCGGGGGTAGGGGGGGGTGGGGGGGG
>MCJB01037829.1:30403-166244 GCA_002018475.1 Nicotiana obtusifolia | reverse complement strand
GGGCTGAATGACGTTTTCACTCTTGGTCAATAGACTCAATCGCTGAAGTGAGAGATAGATCCGTCTGCTTATTAAGGCGAAGCCGTGGCGGGCCAAATGATTTTTTCGGTGATGATTAGTAGAATTGATGTCGATTCAACATCATCATCTCGTGGCCTTTGCTGCTCCTGCATCTGATGAAAAATTCTTCGTATGGAAAGAGGTCTTGATTATTATTGAGTTGGCTCTTTATTTTGACTTTGTCTGAGAGCACGTTGTTTGAACCAATGGAATGATTGAATCCTTATGTAGTATGGTTTACGTATCTTGTTGGAACAACAATCAGGTCAAACATTGATCGAAAATGAAACTGATAAAATTGTAAGAGTGTAGATTTATTTGGTTATTTTGATTGGATAGTTTTGTTAGAAACTTAGTAAATAGGAAAAAGATATTGACAGGAAGGGCGATTAGGTTTGTTATCCTATAGGGTGAGTGGGTGGAGACTGGTAATGTTTGAGTAAATGGTAGGTAAAGTTTTAAGATGTTCTCGTTGTCTTAGTCTTGGATTGATAGCTTAGCGAATGACTGAGTCTTAAAGATATGTAGCGGACTCTAATAACGCGAAGATGGTGACGGGATTCTTTTAGAATATGGATGTGATGGTTCACACAAGTTAACTATTAGTTTTAAGAAAAATATTTGTTTTGTTAAGAAAGAAAATGAGAAGAAGATATAATAATGCTAGATTAGATAAGGAAACGTCAAATAAAGTCACGTAGCAAGTAAAATTAACAAGTAACACAGGTATGCCAAACAATGATAATGCGTCTTAGTATGCAAGAGTCTTTGTGCTAGAGGTAGATCTAGCGTATATTTAAAGGATAAATGTGCTATTATATGTCATTCCATTGATCTTGATTAAACAAGCGATTCTATTTTCCAAAATTAAAGTAGAAAATTAGTTTACAGTTTGTTACATGACAAATGAAATAAGTACAATAAAATTAACTCCTAAACTATGCTACTTGAATTACCTGAATTATGGTGACTCCTCCTTGTCCATTATGGATCAGAACATACTCCATGCTTAGTATCTTCTTACCTGTCACAGAAAGGTTAGTCATACTCTTCCCCCTAAAGTTTAACTAATTAGAGCAAGTAGCCCATATTTAGGCACACTTATCCTTCAAATATGCACACTGATCATGACAAAGTATCATTTGGGGTCGTAGACCCATTTAGACTAGATTTGGCTTCCTATGATGCAAGGCTTCCCTAAGCGGACAATTTGGGAGTGAAAAGTTCTATGATTGTTAACTGCACCGCTGATCGACTAAATTCGTAAAATAATTTTGTTTAAAGGGAGTTTTAATAGTGCACGGTCGCAAATCATGTAACCGTTTAAGTATGTGATTTGTATGAATTTTCTAACAGTGAAAGAAGTGAAACACAATAATAATTTATATGAAAGCAATAACACACAAAAAATATATATCAAACAAAACAGTTATGGCATGTAAAACAATTTAAAGTCAAATCAAGTAAGCATACAAGCCCTTAATTAAACGAAGTCTGTTATGATTAGAACCTAAATTCCCAATAAAGTTGCCAAGCTGTTATGCACCATTTTAAACTTTAAATTAAGGTACAACGTATAGGAAATTTTGAATTTGATTAAAGTTATAGAGTTGCCACATAATTATTTCTATAGAGAATTTGAACACCTCAATTAATTAAAGTAATGTATTAAAGTCCAACTCATTTGATGGTCTACTTGACCTAAAGATTTTAGGACAAGTGTTGAATTAATCTAAAGGGAAGGTTTTAAAGTCGTCCTTTAAGATTCATATTGAATTGTTAACCGACTTGACTAAAACCGTTTAAGGCTAAGTCTTGGTAATTATTGTTTTTAAAGTATTCTCTGAGTCTAAGTATGTGAAAAGAAGTGGATCAACTTAATGCAAAACACTTAATAACGTCACTGCCCATTTCTAAAGTCCAAAACCAATTCCAAAGTTCAAAAGCTTGTCCAGAGTTCAACACTAACGGTACTGCCAAAAGAAAGAGTTAGTAATCTAAACATATTTAGTCATAAAATAGTGATATCTTGGATCTGCATCAAGTTCGCCCATTTTTTATGTCCGTATCTTTGGATATGTTGTGACGATCCGGGCGGTCGTTTTATGTATTGTAGTCTCGTTCCCTTATTTATTACCTCTTTTAAGTTTATTTGTTGTTATGTGACTTATCGGGGTGGTTGGTTTGGTTTCGGGATGTTTCGGAGTGAATTGGGATACCTAGTCCCAAGGTTGGAAGCATAAGTTGAAAGATTTGAACGGAATTTGACTATTGTGTAGACGACTCCGAAATAGAGTTTTGATGGTTCCGGTAGCTTCATATGGTGATTTTGAACTTAGGTGTATACGGATTTTAAATTGGAGGTCCGTAGGTTGATTTGGTGCATTTTGGCGAAAGTTGGAAGGGTGAAGGTTTAGAAAATTGAGAAGATTGACTGGGAGTTGACTTTATTGATATTTGGTTGGGATTTCGGTTCCGAGAGTTGGAATACATCTGTTGTATCATTTATGACTTGTGTGCAAAATTTGAAGTTATTCTGAGGTGATTAGGCTTGTTCGCCGTTAGTTTTGAATTTGGAAAGTTCATTAGGTTCATTAGGCTTGAATTGGGGTTTGTTTCGTGGTTTTGATGTTGTTTTATGTGGTTTAAGGCCTCGAGCAAGTTCGTGTTGTGTTTTGGGAATTATTGGTGTGATTGGACGGGGTCCCAGGGGCCTCGGGTGTGTTCCCGATGGGTTTCGGTCTATTTCCATCATTGTTGGACTGCTGTTTCTGAGGTTCTAGAAAGAATGCTTCGATCACGAAAGGCATTTTTTGGGCAGGTAAAATTGTTCATGGCGTTCGTGAAGCTTTGAGAGGCAGGACGTCGCAATTGCAATGATGGTCACGCATTTGCGTTGAAGAGGTGCTCAGCTGGGGGCGTCTGGCGATAAGCTTACGCGATCGCGGAAAGGAGCGGATTTGCGAAGGGGAGGGATTGGTGAGCATTGTGTTCGCGAGATGGGTCTCGCATTCAAGTAGGCTATTTTGAGGGCAGTAACTATTGTGCCTCGTGATCGCGACGTAGGTCCCAAGATCGCAATGTATAACACCTAGGGAGACTATATAGTATTCTATTTCGATAGTTTGAATTATATATCATATATTGAGTTGTGGAGCTCGGATTTGGATAATTTTGGAGGGGATTTCACGAGTTGGATTGGGGTATGTATTTTTTGACTCGGATTTATCTATTATTCATGATTCCATCTTTGTTTTTATCATTTAATTGGTAATTTGAATTGAAGAAATTGAGAATTTTTGTGGAAACTTTTCTAAGCCATAAATTGAGGGTTTGAAGGTCAATTTGGAGTCGGAATTAGATAATATTGGAATGGTTGGACTCGCATCGGAATGGGTCTTCAGAATTTGTGAGTTTGGTCGGGTTCCAAGGTGCGAGCCGGGCTTGACTTTTTGGGCTGACCTTTTGATTTTGGTTAAAGATCCTAGTTTTATCTTTTGGAATTGCTTCTACGGCTTTTATTGATAGGATTAAGTTATTTTGACTAGATTCAGATTGCTCAGAGGTTGATACATGCAGGAAGGGCTTGTTAGAGGAGTGATTTAGCTTGCTTGAAATGAGTATCTTACTTGAACTTGGTTGAGGAACTAGTTGCCTGAGTTATTTGTGATTGCTGCGTGCTATGGGTGCGCATGTGTGTGGGGTTGAACCCATGTGCGAGCACGGGGGTATTTATCCATGCTCGGGTAGTGCGTAAACTATGTTATGCCATGTATTAACTATTAAGCTTTAAACTGTGAGGTTTCTCATATTTGTAACCATGTTATGAACTATTTGGTCCATGTTTGAGGTTATATAGGGTCTAATTCCCTGAATGAACTTGATAATTGCTATTTTGTGATGAAATTGCCGATTTGAGCTATGATAGCATACTTTTCACATGCCTACACTTTAACATGTCATTTATACCTGTCCAGGAGCATGAAAACTGATATTTATTTATCACATAGATGTGTTCTTGTATATTTTCTTCTGTTTGATATTATTTTGATTGGGTGCTTGTGACCACGTCGGGCTGATTGTGTTGTTATGCTTGTGATAATGCCAGGCGGATTTTGTTGTTATGCCTGTGACCACACTGAACAGATTATGGTATTGAGCTTGTGACCACACCGGGCTGGTAGCACGTTGAATTGGTCGTGCTGCATATAGATATGGATCCATCCCCCTAGGGTCACCCTCTTATGTGCCTTCTTGATGGTGCATATGCAGATTTAAGAAAAACTAACTAGTGATTTGGTAGGAATATGAAAATATCGAGGAAAATTTGGCCAGTGTTAATTTTGGATTTTGCATTTCATTTTACTTGAAATTTCCGTGATTATTTACCTGACTTATTTGCATATCATCTTTATATGTTGTATCATTGACTGAGCAGAGTACTTGAGCAATTCTGCACAAACAGATTGTTCTTTTTGCGCCTCGTGACTTGATCACATTATCGTTTTGTACTTGCTGAAATTTTGAACCTGTGCAGGTTATAGAAAGCATCATTTATAAGTCTTGCTTCTTTTACCTCGTCGAGGTTAGTTATGATACTTGATGAGTACATTGGGTCGGTTGTACTCAGGCTATACTTTACACTTAATTGTGCGGATCTCGGTGTTGGACCCAATCACCAGTAGCCGAGGCTTGCGGTAGACTGAGAGACAAGGTAGAACTGCATTCTCGACTGCTGTCGTGGCATCTCATTTCTATGTAATGTTGTCTTTATTTTAGACAGTATTGTTATTTAGCTTTTCAGACTTGTATTTCACTGAGAGCTCATGATCCTGTATTTACCAGTTTTGGGAATTTGCCTTGTATTGGCGATATTATGTTGTGTTAAAGCTTCTAGACTTGTATTATACAGTTGTTTCAATATTTATATTTCATTTTGGCATGTTTACCTTGCTTAGAAAGTGTGTCAGGCGCCATCACGACTTGTTGGCCTTTTGAGTCATGACAAGTTTGTATCAGAGCCCTAGGTTCATAGATATTATGGGTCATGAGCAACTTTAGTAAAGTCTTGCGAATCGATACGGAGACGTCTGTACTTATCTTCAAGAGACTACTAAATCTTGCATTCTTGTTATGCGGATTTTTTATTTCCGAAGTTTGAACCTTTACCATTCTATTCTCTCAAAGATGGTGAGGACACGTGCAGCTAGATCAGGTGGACGGACACCAGTACCACTAGCTAGGGCCGCGAGAGGCCGGCACCGAGGTTGAAGCCGAGGTGGAGCTTGCACTACAGCACTTGTGGAGCCACCAGTTGCTCTAGTGGAGGAACATGTACCGGATACTATTGAGCCGGTGTGACTAGCCCAGACACCAGCGGTACCTGTTGTGACACCAGGCCTTTAGGAGGCTTTGGCTCAGATCTTAAGCGTGTGCACGAGCTTGGCTCAAACGATTACTATACCAGTTGCACCAGCTACTTCACAGGCTTGGGGGGAAGCCCAGACTCCCGTCACCCATACTCTAGATTAGCTAGCTCAGGGCCATCAGAAACAAGGGGTATAACTAATATAGCTAGTTGTTGATGCTCGAGGCCGAGGATGATCCATCTGCGGCTGATGCTTAGTAGAGGAGGTTGGAGAAGCTTAGGAAGCTTGGTCCGCCTGAATTCGGCAGAGGAAAGTCAGAGGATGCTCATGATTGTTTGGATCGGTGTCATCAGATTCTTTGCATTGTGGGTATTTTGGATATCGATGGGGTTTCTTTCACTACCTTTTAGCTGACAGAGGCAGCCTAAAGATTGTGGCGAGATTATGAGTTAGCCATGTCAATTGGCGCAACACCACTTACATGGCATGAGTTCTCGGTTCTCTTCTTAGAGAAGTTTGTTCCACAAACTCGTAGAGAGGAGTTAGATAGGAAGTTTGAGAGCTATGCTAGGGAGATATGACTGTGACCCAGTATGAGATGAGATTTGCAGATTTGGCATGTCATACTATATGGTTGGTTCCCATTGAGAGGGAGAAGATCAGGAGATTTATTGATGGCCTCAACTATAGTTTGCGTTATAGTTTGGCTCGAAAAGCTGAGACGGATGCTAGGTTTGACCAGGTGGTCAAGATTGCTAGACGCTTGGAGCATATCCGTAGGCTTGAGCATGAGGAGCGAGAGGCCAAAAGGCCTCGTGGTTCAGATGATTTCAGCAGTGCCTCATCTGGAGGCCAATCACACTACATCTGAGGTCGTCCGTATAGGCCCTCTTAGGCAGCTCACCATGTTCCTCGTGGTTCTTTAGCTAGCCATGGTTCACACAGTGCTCGCCTAGCTCAGTCATCATTTAGTTCGGTGCCGATACAGAGTTCCAATCGTGCTCCATCTGGTTAGGGTTTTACGAGCACACTAAGGTAATAGGTTCCTCCGAAGTGGGGTTGTTACGAGTGTGGGGACTTGAGTCATCTCAAGAGGGCTTGCCCTAAACTTCTTGGCAGTGTTCCGTAGTAGAGCTTGCAGCCTATGATATCAGCACTCGCAGCTGCACCATCCGCCGAGCCATCTTGGGGTAGGACTCAGGTAGTTCCGGCTTGCCCTAGAGGGGTAGGTCGATCAGGTGGTGGTTAGGCCCATTTTTACACATTTTCAACCAAGCCAGAGGCAATTGCTTCCGATGTCGTGATCACGATTATGGTTTCAGCGTGCCACAGGGATGCTTCAGTATTATTTGACCCTGTTTCCACTTATTCATATGTGTCATCATACTTTGCTCATAATTTGGATGTGCCCCATGATTCTTTAGTTATGTATGTTCATGTATCTACGCCGGTGGGTGATTCTATTATTGTGGACCGTGTGTATCAGTCGTGTATGGTGACTATTAGAGGTTATGAGATGAGAGTTGATCTTTTGCTTCTTAGCATGGTTGATTTTAACGTGATATTGTCATGGATTGGTTGTCGCAATATCACGCTATACTTGATTATCACGCTAAGACCGTGACGTTGGCGATGTCGGGGGTGCTGAGGTTGGAGTGGAGAGGCTCCCTAGATTATGTTCCAGTAGAGTGATTTTATGTTTGAAGGCTCAACGGATGGTTGAGAAGGGATTCCTGGCATATTTGGCCTTCGTGAGGGATGTTAGTGCTAATACTCCTACCATTGAGTCAGTTCTGATAGTGAGGGATTTCCCAGATGTGCTTCCTATAGACCTGTCAGGCATGCCACCCGACAGGAATATTCATTTTGGTATTGATCTGGTACCGGGAACTCAGCCCATCTCTATCCCACATTATCTCATGGCACCAGTAGAGTTGAAGGAACTAAAGTGAATAGTTACATGATTTACTTGATAAGGGCTTCATCAGGCCTAATGTATCACCTTGGGGTGCACCGGTTCTATTTATGAAGAAGAAAGATGGTACTATGCGGATGTGTATCGATTACAGGCAGCTGAACAATGTAACATGCAAGAACAGGTACCCACTACCGTTCATGGATAACTTATTTGATCAGCTTTAGGGTGCTAGAGTGTCTTTGAAGATTGATCTGAGATCAGGATATCATCTGTTGAAGATTCGAGATTCAGATGTTCCGAAGACGGCATTCAGGACCCGCTATGGTCAGTATGAGTTTCTGGTGATGTCTAATGGGCTGACTAATATCCTAGAAGCCTTTATTCACTTGATGAACAGTATATTTTATCCGTATCTAGATTCATTCATCATCGTGTTCATTGGCGAGATATCGATGTATTCTCGCAGCTAGGAGGATCATGAGCAACCTCTAAGGTTAGTACTCCAGACTTTAAGGGAGAAGAAGCTATGTGCTAAATTCTACAAGTGTGAGTTTTTGGCTTGACTCGATGGTGTTTTTGGGGCACATGGTGTCTAGTAAAGGATCAAGGTAGATCTAAAGAAGATTGAGGCAGTTCAGAGTTAGCCTAGACCATCTTCAGCTAAAGATATCCAGGGCTTCTTGGTTTTTGAAGGTTATAATCATCGTTTCATAGAGGGTTTCTCGTTCATTGCTGCTCCTTTGACTAGATTGACCCAGAAGGGTGCCCCATTCAAGTGGTCTAATGACTGTGAGGTCAGCTTTGAGAAGCTCAAGACTGCATTGACTACAGTCCTAGTGTTGGTGTTGCCTATAGGTTTGGGATCTTACACCGTGCATTGTGATGCGTCGCATGTCCGGCTTGGTGCGGTGTTGATGCAGGATAGTAGGGTGATTGCCTACGCTTTTTAGTAGTTGAAGGTTCATGAGTAGAATTACCCTGTGCATGATTTAGAGTTGGCAGCCATTGTTCAAGCGCTGAAGATTTGGAGATCTATATGGCGTTCCATGTGAGGTCTATACCGACCATCGGAGTCTCCAACATCTGTTCAGGAAGAAATACCTTAATTTGTAGTTGCGGAGATGGTTAGAGTTGCTGAAAGACTATGATATCACTATATTATATCATCAGGGGAAGGCCAATGTGGTGGCTGATGCAGTGAGTAGGAACGCTGAGAGTATGGGCAGTTTGGCATATTTACCGGTAGCAGAGAGGCCACTAGCATGGATGTTCAGGTTTTGGCCAATCAGTTCGTGAGATTGGATGTTTCGGAACCTAGTCAGGTTCTTGCTTGCATTGTGGAATAGTGATCATTGTTGCAGCGTATCAAGGTTTGCTAGTTTAATGATCCTCACTTGTTGGTATTAAAGGACACGGTGCAGCGGGGTACTAAGGAGGTTGTGATTAGTGATGATTGTGTTATATGGCTTCATGGCCAGATTTGTGTTCCAAACGTTGATGGGTTGAGAGATTTGATCCTTGAAGAGGCTCAGAGCTCGTGCTATTCCATTCACCCAGGTGTCACAAAGATGTACGTGACTTGAAACAACACTATTGGTGGCGGAGAATGTAGAAAGATATTGTTGCTTATGTCTTTTGGTGTTTGAATTGTCAACAGGTGAAGTATGAGCATCACAAACCGGGAGATTTAAATTAGAGATTGGAGATACCGGAGTGGAAGTGGGAGCGCATCACTATGGATTTTTTGCTAGGCTTATCACGGACCTTGAAGAAATATGATGCAGTCTGGGTTATTGTGGACCAGTTGATTAAGTCCGCACACTTCATTCCGATGATGACTTCCTATTCTTCAATGCGGTTGGCTCAGATCTGCATCGGGGAAATTATTCGCCTGCACGGCATGCCCAAATCCATCATTTCTGACCGAGGCATGAAGTTCATATCGCAATTCTGGAGAGCAGTGCAGCGAGAGTTGAGCACACTTGTTGAGTTGAGTACAGCATTCCATACCCATAAGGACGGGCAGTCTGAGCGTACTATTTAGATCTTAGAGGACATGTTACGTGCATGTGTTATGGATTTTGGAGGTTTATGGAATCAACTTCTACCCCTCGCAGAGTTTTCCTATAATAACACAGCTATCAGTCGAGTATCCAGATAGCTCTATGTGAGGCCTTTTATGGGAGGCGATGTCCTTAGCCGATTGGTGGGTTTGAGCCTGGGGAGGCTAGATTGTTGGGCTCTGATTTGGTTCGTGCTGCTATGGAGAAGGTTAGGTGATTCAGGGCAATTTCGTGCAGCTCAGTCCAGACAGAAGAGTTATGTGGACAGGAAGTTTCGTGATGTTGCATATATGGTGGGTGAGAAGGTTCTGCTCAGAGTTTCGTCCATGAAGGATGTGATGATGCAAACCAGTTATCCTCGCCTTTTTGAGACTCCAATAATGATTCTAAACACGTTCGAGGACGAACGTTTGTTTAAAAAATGGCAGAATGTAACGACCTGGCTAGTCGTTTTATGTATTATAGCCTCGTTCCCCTATTTATTGGATCTTCTATGTTCATTCATGGTTAGGTGACCTTCCGTGATAGTTGGTTTGGTTTCGAGGATTGGAGTGAATGGGGACACTTAGTTTAAGTTGAAAGAGTTGACCGAAATATGACTGTTGTGTAGACGACTCCAGAATGGAGTTTTGGTGGTTCTAATAGCTTTGTACGGCGATTTTGAACTAAGGTGTATGACCAGATTTGGATTTGGAGGTTCGTAAATTGATTTGATGCATTTTGGCGAAAGTTGGATGGTTGAAGGTTTGGAAGGTTAAGAAGTTTGTCCGGGAGTCAACTTTGTTGATATCAGGTATAAATTTTGGTTCTGGGAGCTGGAGTAGGTCCGCTGTGTCATTTATGACTTATGTGAAGAAGTTGTGGTCATTCCGAGGTGTTTAAGCTTGTTCGACGTTAGTTTTGAATTTGAAAAGTTCATTAGGTTCATTAGGCTTGAATTGGGGTGCGATAATGTTATTTTATATGGTTTGAGGCCTCGAGCAAGTTCGTGTTATTTTTGGGCATTGGTTGGCGTGATTGAACAGGGTCTCGAGGGCCTCGGGTTTGTTTTGGATGGGATTTAGACTATTTTCGTCATTGTTGGACTGCTATTTCTGAGGTTCTGATTTCCTTCTTTGCAATCGCGAAGAGGAGTCCCTATCGCAGAAGGCATTTTTTGGGCAGGGGAAGTTGTTCATCGCATTCGCGAAGCTTTGAGAGGCAGGACATCGCAATCACGATAATGGTCACGCGTTCGCGTTGAAGAGGTGCTCAGCTGGGGGCGTAAGGCAATAAGCTTACGCGATTGGAAAGGAGCGTGTTTGCGAAGGGGAAGGATTGGTGAGCATCACGTTCGCTAGATGAGTCTCGCGTTCGCGTAGGCTATTTTGAGGGCAGTAATTATTGTGCTTCGTGATCACTATGTAGGTCCCACGAGCGTGATGTATAACATATGGGCAGCCTATATAGTATTCTATTTCGAGGGTTTGAGTTATTATATCATATTTTGAGTTGTGAAGCTCGGATTTGGACAATTTTGTAGGGCATTTTCACGATTTGGATTGGAAAAAGTATTTTTGACTCGGATTTGTCTATTATTCGTGATTCCATCTTGTTTTGATCATTTAACTGGTGATTAGAATTGGAGAACTTGGGGATTTTTGTGGAAACTTTTCTAAACTATAAATTGATGATTTGAAGGTCAATTTAGAGTCGAAATTGGATAATTTTGATATGGTTGGACATGTATCGGAATTAATGTTCGAATTTGTAAGTTTGGTCAGGTTCCGAGGTGTGGGCTTGAGGTTAACTATCTAGGTTGACTTTTTAATTTTGGTTAATGTTCTTAGCTTTATCTTTTGGAATCGCTTCCTATGGCTTTTATTGATAGTATTAAGTTATTTCGACTAGATTTGGATCGTCCAGAGATTGATACACGTGGGAAGGGCTTGTTAGAGGAGTGATTTGACTTACTTGAAGTAAGTACCTTACCTATACTTGGTTGAGGCATTAGTTTCCTGAGTTATTTATGATAGTTACTTGCTATAAATGCGCATATGTATTGGGTTGAACCCATGTGCGAGCACTGGGGTGTTTACCATGCTCGTGGTAGTGCTCAGACTATGTTATGCCATGTATTGACTGTTAAGCTTTAAGCTGTGAGGTTTCTCATATTTGTAACCCTGTTGTAAACTATTTGATCTATGTTTGAGGTTACATAGGGGCTATTTCCCTGAATGAACTTAATAATTGCTATTTCTGTGATGAAATTGGCGATTTGAGCTATGATAGGATATTTTACACATGCGTACACTTTAGCATGTCGTTTATACCAGTCCAGGAGTATAAAAACTGATCATTCATCATATACATGTATTCTTGTATATTTTCTTCGATGTGATATGATTTGGACTGGGTGCCTATGACAACGCTGGGCGGATTGGTTGTTATGATTGTGACCACGCCGGGCAGATTGTGTTGTTATGCTTGTGACCACATCGGGCGGACTTTGTTGTTATGCATGTGACCACGCCGGGAAGATTCTGTTGTTATGCCTGTAACCACGCCGGGGGGATTGTGTTATTGAACCTATGACCACGCCGGGCTGGTATCACGTTGAATTAGTCGTACCGCGTGTGGATATAGATCCATCCCCCTAGGGTCACTCTCTCATGTTCCTTCTTGATGGTGTACGTGCAGATTTAAGAAAAATTAGTCAGTGGTTTGGTACGGATATGGAAATATCGAGGAAAATATGGCCAGTGTTCATTTTGGATTTTGCATTTCATCTTTACTTGCTATTTTTGTGGTTATTTACCTGACTTATTTGCATATCATCTTTATATGATGTATCATTTACTAAGCCGAGTACTTGAGAAATTGTGCACGCACAGATGGTTCTTTTTGTGCTTTATGACTTGATCACATTATCGTTCTGTGCTTACTGAATTTATGAAACTGTACATATTATAGCAAGTATCATTTATAATTCTTGCTTCTTTTACCTCGCCAAGGTTAGTTATGATACTTTTTGAGTACATTGGGTCGGTTGTACTCATGCTACACTCTGCACTTACTTGTACAGATTCAGGTGTCAGATCCAGTCACCAGTAGCCGAGGCTTGATGTAGAGTTGATTGCTAAGAGACGAGGTAGAACATTCTCAACCGCAGTCTTGGCATCTCTTTTCTTATATGTTATTGTCTTTATTTCAGACAGTATTGTTATTTAGTTTTTCAGACTTATATTTCGTTGTAGAGCACATGACTCTGTAGAGCTCATGATCCTGTATTTACCAGTTCTGGGGGATTTATCATGTATTGGCGATATTATGTTGTGTTAAACTTCTAGACTTGTATTATACAGTTGTTTTAGTATTTATATTTTGGTTTACATGTTTGGCTTGCTTAGCAAGTGCGTTAGGCACCATCACGACTGGCTGGAATTTTAGGTCGTGACAGTTGTATTATATGTGATAAAGATGTATTATTTTGTTAATTAGATGTACTGGTCCTATATGATCAAATAAAGCTTAGTTATAGCAAATCTAGATTCTAAACAATTGGTACAGCTAAAAAAGAACTTTAACATATCAAACTGTAAGCAAAATAAAAGTAAGATAAACAAGTCAAATAGTCTTCAGCTATCTTCCACGAAAGGAAGAAATCTTTCAAGGTTCCGCTGTTTAAAGGTAAGGGCGAGAATGATAATCTATGAACTTTGGGTGGCAGCGTCATCGAGTCTCGCTTTGAGACTCTTTGGCTCCGTTGTACATATGAATAAAGGAAAATAATGAATTAGAGAAGGAAAATATTGTCACGGTCCAGTTCCTATTATAGATCGTGATGGCGCCCAATGACGCCATTAGGCAAGTCAACGGTGAACTATCAACTTATTTATTTATTTTATTACTTCTGAAGTCTTGAATTTTATTAGATAAATAAATTAATGCATTAAAGTTCACGAATACATACAACTTAAATAAAATATAAAATAGAAGTGTTTTAATGTTAAGCAAAACCACAGAAAAATTCTAGAACATCCAAAAATTTGATGTCACAAGTGCATGAGAATCTACTAGGAAATACAATAATAATACTATGTCTTTCTGGAATACAAGATAGACAAGATAAAGTAAATAACTATGATGGAGACTCTGTTGGCTGCGAATCGTAGCATGGAATACAGCTAACCGTAAAGTCCCCTCAGCAGCGACGCTTACGCTCCCAAATGAACACCGTAAGTACCTGCATAATCAGTGCAGAAGTGTAGCATGAGTACGTAAATCAACGTGTATCCACTAAGTATCTAGCCTAATCCCAGAGAAATAGTGATGAGGAGTCGACATTGACACCTACTAGTGGTCCAATAAATCCAATATAATAAAAGTAAACAGGTATGAAACATAGTAAAGAAATAATGAAAACAGATACAGGTACATAATACGATCCTCAACTGAACAGTAAACATAAAGTTCTCAAAAATCGGATACTGCCTCAACTGGAATGCATACTGGTCACCACCGGAAAACATATCACGTCTCAAGTAAGAAAAGCTCACGGGTACACAGATTTCTTATCAGATATTACGTACGATTCTGCTGAGGCGAGCGACCCGATCCCATAAGAATGTTTAATAAAACTGCCGAAGCGAACGGCCAGGTTCCATAGGGTGTGTTACAATTTCCTGTCGAGGTGAATGGACCAATCCTATAAGAGCGTATTATAATGATCTTACCGAAGCGAACAGCTCGATCCCATAAGAGTCTATGATGATAATCCTTCCAAGGCAATCGGCCCAATCCCATAAGAGTGTATTACAATAATCATGCTGAGGCGAATAACCCGATCCCATAAGAATATTGTTGAGGCGTTCAGCCCGATCCCATTAGAATATGAAGCTTTTATGGGTCTATGACCCTACTCACGAATGTACGTGTGAGTTATGAAATTCAATTTTTTTTTTTGATGAATACGCACAATGCGGGAGAAATCCGTAAGGGAAGTATAATTTCTATGGCTAATCAAGTAGCTTGTCAAGTATATAAAATAGCAAGTCCATTACTCTACGTGAGTCTAGTCTTAGGTCATAATGCGAATTAAAGCAATTAAACACGCAAGAATAACTCAAACATGACAAATAAAGCATGGCGGGATTCTAAGTCTATCCGGACAAAATCAGGAATTCTAGCATACGCACGGACACTCGTCACCTCATACGTGCGTAGCTCCCATAATATGTAGCACCTAACAAATATAGCTTCTACGGGGTAAATTTCCCTCACAAGGTTAGATATGAGACTTATCTCGCTCCGAAGTTTCATAACCGGCTCCAATCCTCCCTAACACCTCAAGCTGATGCCCATCGATCCGAAACTAGTCAAAGAACGTGTAAACCAATTAAAATTTTCACGACCCGCAATCCTAACCTCGGGATCATGATGGCACCTAATATCCACTTGCTAGGAAAGCTGAAATGAAACAGATAATTAACTGATTTTAACAATTGAAAATAAAAATATTAACAATGATAACAATAAAGTCTGAAGTAGTGTAATATAACACCAAATAATGAAATCTAAACATATCCCGGAACCTGAAGTCACGAATAACACGAGCATCTGGATTGTTACAAATAAGGTCTAAACAAAATACAATTATTTTGAAACTCAATAAAATAGTAATAATAGAAAGGAATGAGACTTCAGGGCTGCGGACGCCGTGCAACTATACCTCAAGTCTTTGACTACGACTAAGTTCGAGCAGAAAGCTAATTAGCGCCGCTAAGACCAATACTAGTATTTGTACAGGAAATGCAGAAGTGTAGTATGAGTACAACCGACCTAATGTACTCCGTATATGTCAAGCCTAACCTCGATGAGGTACTGACGAGGCTATGACAAGACACCTACGTAAATACACATGTACAAGTGTGTATAAAGCAGCAGTAATAATAGAAAATGATAACGTACAAACTGGGAGGGGACATGCGAAAAGGGAAAGATATAACAATTATGACAAGTATAAAATCACGAAATAACCAAGTAAATCACAAAAACTGGAAAAATCAGTCAAACCAATGATATGAAAATGGCACGGCATCACCCTTCATACTTTTACTCTCGTCCTCACCATGCAATAATATGAATGTAATGGCATGGAATCACCCTTCGTACTTTCACTCTCGTACTCACCGTGTAATATTAAAGTGAATGAAATGTTACGGCATCACCCTTCGTGCTTTTACTCTCTTTCTCACCATGTAATAATGATAATGTAAATGAAATGGCATGGCATCACCCTTCGTGGTTTACTCTCTTCCTCGCCATGTAATAATGATAATGTAAATGCAATGCCAAGGCATCACCCTTCGTGCTTTTACTCTCTTCCTCACCATATAATAATGATAATATGATTTTGAATAATAAACAATGCGGAGAATAAATTTAACTACAAATATGGTGCCATGATACCAAACTTCAACTCCCAAAAATATTTAACAACTTTGAAATAAGCAATAATTATGAAACAAATAATCAAAGAAGTAATAATCTAACCTAAACATGGATATCATAATTAACAAAGCAATAAAATACAAAGAAACAAGTTCCACGTGCATGCTTTAACCCAAGAACAATACATAAGTACTCATTACCTCATATATACATTGTTCCCACACATAAAACATGTGGCAAATAGACCAACAAGTCCTAATCCCTCAGATCAAGGTTAACCATGACACTTACTTCACTCTGCAACCAAATCAATACTCAACCGCATCTTTTCCTCTAAAATTAGCCTAACCAGTCAAATCTAACCAAATATAGTTCAAACAATTTAAAATAAGCTTTAGAAACTACCCACGAGTGAAAAAGATTCAATCTTTAATTGTTTTAGAAAAAGTCAAAAAAATTCAATCTCGGGCCCGCTTGGCCAAAATTGAGACAAAAACCCAATTACCCATTCACCCCCACCCAGTTATGTAATTAGTTTCGAAATCCGACCTCAATTTGAGGTCTAAATCTCAATTTCTCAAAATCTCCAAATTCTACCTAAATCCCTAATTTCTACCGTGGAAAAGCATAGATTAAGAGTTAAAATCAATGGGTGTTTAAGGAAATGTAAGGAAACAAGTTAAAATATACTAACTTGTGAAGTTGGGACGAAAAATCTCTTCAAAATCGCCTCTAGGCTGAGCTCAAACTTGATAATGGTGAAAAATGACTTAATTCCCGACTTTGAGACCTTTTAATCACTGGGCGTCAGGCCTTCTTCGCATTCGCAAGGGCCTGACGCGTTCGTGAAGAAAAGCGGCTTTAGTGGCCTATGCATTTGCGAGAGGTTGCATGCATTTGCGATGGCCAGTCCCCCCTAGCCTTCACGCTCGTGAGCCTAGGCTCGAGTTCGCGTAGAACAACCCTTGACTCCCCCAGAATCACACTTAACCCATCGTGTTCGCAAGTGAAGGTTCGCATTCGCAAAGGTTAACCCTACTGATGCTTCATATTCGTGACTGCTTCTCTGCGTTCATGTAGAAGAAAACCATTACAGTCCAAGTTCCCCTTCGTGATCGCGAAGAACAAAACACCAGACATCAGCAACAGCTAAAACAAAAGATCCTCTAAGTCCAAAATGACCCGTAGCCCATCCGAAACTCACCTGAGCCCCTCGGGCTCCATACCAAAGATGCACACAAGTGTAATAATATCATACAAACTTGCTTGGGCGATCAAAATGCCAAAATAACACCTAGCACTATGAATCGGACAGCAAAATGCATGAAATTTTCAAAGAAACTCAAGAACTTTCAAACTCACAACCGAGCTTCCGAATCATATCAAATCAACTACAATTTGCACTAAATTTTGCAAATAAATCTTAAATACTAATATAAATATATACCAAGTTTCGGAACCGAAATCCGAATCCGGTAGCTATAAAGTCAACCGATGGTCAAACTTCAGAATGCCTTAACCTTAAAAAATTACTAATTTTCAACAAATCACGTAAAAATAAGTTAAAGACTATCTAATTCAATTCGGGACATACACCCAAGTTCAAAATTACAATACGGACCCATCGGGATTGTTAAAATACCGATCCAGGTACGTTACATAAAATATTGACCGTAGTCAACTAAAATCATTTTAAAGGCCAAAATTCTTATTTTCTTCAATTTTTCACATAAAAATTTTCTGGAATAAGAGTCGAACTGTGCACACAAATTGAGAAATGCTAAACACATCTAATCAAGGTATCTGAACACGGAAATAAAGGCTAGAACCCAAAATGACCTAATGGGTCATCACATTCTTCACATCTAAAGAAACAGAAAGGTACTTGGATTGGTGAAAAGGCATGGGTATCTAATTTGCATATCAGACTCGGACTCCCGCGTAGCTGCCTCGATCGACTAACCTCTCCACTACACTCTAACAGAAGGATAAGTCTTCGACCTCTACTTTCGCAGTTGCCATGCTATAATGGCCACCAGCTCCTCCTTGTTAGTCAAGTCTTTGTCCAATTGGACTGAGCTGAAATCTAATACATGGGACGGATCACCGTGATACTACCGGAGCATGGAGACATGGAACATCGGGTGAACTGCTAATAAGTTGGGTGGCAATGCAAGCTTGTAGGCCACGTCACCAACTCTCTCAAGAATCTCAAAGGGTCCGATATACCTAGGGCTCAACTTGCCCTTCTTTCCGAACCTCATCACACCCTTCATGGTTGAAACACGGAGCAAAACCCTCTCTCCAACGATGAATGCAACATCACGAACTTTACGATCGGTACAACTCTTCTGCCTAGACTGATCTGTGCAAAGTCGATCCTGAATCATTTTGACCTTTACCAAGGCATCGTGAATCAAATAGGTACCAAACAACCGAGCCTCTCCCAGCTCAAATCAACCAACTGGAGAACGACACCGCCTCCCATATAAGGCCTCATAAGAAGCCATCTGAATACTTGATTGGTAGCTGTTGTTATAGGAAAACTCCGCAAGCGGCAAGAACTGATCCCAAGAACCCCCAAAATCCATAACACAGGCGCGAAGCATATCCTCCAATATCTGAATGGTGCGCTCGGACTGTCCGTTCGTCTGGAGGTGAAATGTTGTACTCAACTCAACCTGTGTGCCTAACTCACATTGTACGGTCCTCCAGAAGTGCAATGTGAACTGCGTACCCCGATAAAAAATGATGGACACTAGCACAACGTGAAGACGAACAATCTCGCGGATATAGATCTCAGCTAACCGCTCTGAAGAATAGGTAACCACCACTAGAATGAAATGTGCCGACTTGGTCAACCTGTCCACAATGACCTATTCTGCGTCAAATTTCTTCAAAGACCGTGGGAGCCCAACAACGAAATCCATGGTAATACGCTCCTGCTTCCACTTGGGAATCTCAAGTCCCTGAAACCTAGGCTTCTGATGCTCATACTTTACTTGCTGGCAATTTAAACATCGAGCCATATATGCAACTATATCTTTCTTCATTCTTCTCCACCAATAATACTACCTCAAATCTTGATACATCTTGGCGGCACCCAGATGAATGGAATACCGCAAACTGTGGGCCTCCTCAATAATCAACTCACGAAGCCCATCCACATTAGGCACACAAATCTAACCCTGCATCCGCAACTACTCTATCATCTCCAATAGTAACCTTCTTGGCACCATCGTGCCGCACCGTGTCCTTAAAGATGAATAAATGGGGGTCGTCATACTAACGCTCTCTGATGCGCTTATATAAAAAAAGCGAGAGACCGTGCAAGCTAGGACCTGACTAGGCTCCAAAACATCTAACTTCACGAACTGATTGGCCAAGGCCTAAACATCTGATGCTAGTGGTCTCTCACCAACTAGAATATATGCAAGGCTACCCATACTCACAGCCTTCTTACTCAAGGCATCAGTCACCACATTGGCCTTCCCGGGATGATACAAAATGATAATATCATAGTTTTTAAACAGCTCAACCACCTCCAGTGCCTCAAGCTAAGACCCTTTTACTTGAACAAATATTGTAGACTCTGATGATCTGTGAATACCTCACACGACAAGCCATAGAGGTAATGCCTCCAAATCTTCAATGCATGAGCAATGTCTGCTAGTTCTAAGTCATGAAAAGGGTAATTCTTCTCATGAAGCTTCAACTGCTGCAATGCGTATGCAATCACCCTACCATCCTGCATCAATACTGCACCGAGCCTAATACGCGATGCATCACAATACACCGTGTAGGATCCTGAACCTGTGAGCAACACCAATACTAGGGATGTAGTCAAAGTAGTCTTGAGCTTCTGAAACCTCAAATCACACTCATCAGACCACCTGAATGGGGAACCCTTATGGGTCAATATAGTCAATGGGACTGCTATGGATGATAACCCCTCCACGAACCGGCATTAATAACTCGCCAAACCCAAGAAACTCCGAATCTCTATAGCCAAAACAGGTCTTGGCTAGTTCTGAACTGCCTCTATCTTCTTAGGATCCACTTTAATGCCCTTGGCCAATACAACATGCCCTAAAAAGGCAACAGAATCCAACAAAAACTCACACTTTGAAAACTTGGCATATAACTAGTTATCTCTCAAAGTATAAAGTTCAACCCGAACGTACTCCTCATGCTCCTCTCAACTTCAGTAGATTAAGATGTCATTAATGAATACGATCGCATATGAATCCAAATAGGGTTTAAATACCCGATTCATCAAATCGATAAATGATGTTGGCAGCATTTGTCCACCCAAATGACATCACTAGAAACTCATAAATGTACCGAGTCCGAAAAGCTTCTTAGGGATATCTGATGCCCTAATCTTGAACTGATGGTAGTCAGATCTCAAATCAATCTTCGAAAACACTTTGGCACCCTGAAGCTGATCAAATAAGTTATCAATCCTCAACAACGGATACTTGTTCTGGATAGTGACTTTGTTCAACTTCCGATAGTATGCACATCCTCAAATAACCATCATTCTTCTTCACGAATAGTACGAGCCCCAAGGTGAGATACTAGGTCTAATGAATCCCTTATCAAGTAAATCCTGCAATTGCTCCTTCAGTTCCTTCAACTTAGGCGGGGCCATACGGTATGGTGAAATAGAAATGGGCTGACAGCGCGGAGCCAAGTCAACATAGAAGTCAATATCTCTATCGGTTGGCATCCCTGGTAGATCTGCCGGAAACATCTCTGGAAACTCACGCACAAATGGTACTGAATCCATGGAAGGGACCTCCGCACTAGAATTGCAAATATAGGCCAAATAAGCTAGACATCCCTTCTCAACCATACGTCGAGCCTTCACATAAGAAATAACGCTGCTAGTAGGATGGCCAGGAGTCCCTCTCCACTCTAATCGAGGCAACCTCGGCATGGCCAAGGTCACCGTCTTGGTGTGAAAATCCAGTAACGCATGATAAGGTGACAGCCAATCCACGTCCAAAATAACATCAAAGTCTACCATATCAAGAAGTAAGAGATCTACACTAATCTCAAGACTCCCAATAGTAATCATATACGAGCACTAAATACGGTCTACAACAATAGAATCTCTCACAAACGTGGACATATACGCAGGAGCACTCAAAGAATCAGGAGGCAAAACCAGATATAAAGCAAAATAGAATGACACATAGGAATAAGTAGAGCCCGGATCAAAGAGAACGGAAGCATATCTATGGCAAACTGGAACAATACCTGTGATAACGGCATCAGATGACTCGGCTTCAGGTCTAGTTAAGAATGCATAAAAATGGGGCTGGCCCCCACCACTCTGACCTCTGCCTCTTGGACGACCTCTAGTTAGCTGGTCTCCACCTTTGACAGCCTGACCTCTACCTCTAATGGCCTGACCTCCACATCTGACATCCTAACCCCCACCTCTAGTTGGCTGAGCCGGCGATGAAGCAATCAGTGCCGGAACCATGGCACGAGAACTCTGTTGTGACATACTGCCCTGTGACCTGAGGCAAAAGCTAGAGAGATGCCTCTAATCTCCACAAGTATAACAAGTCCTATGCCGTTGTGACTGTTGGCTTTGGAACTGACCTTGTCGACCCAGGTAGCCACTCTAATAACTCTGGATTAGAGGTGAACTAATAGGAGCTGATGGTGCAGGCTAGCTGCTCAGGATGAGATACATAAGGACCACGACTACCCGAAACACCGTAGGATGCCTGAAGCGCTGACTAGAATGGCCTAGGAGGACGGCCTCTACCAAAAGTACCCCTGCCTCCACATGAGGCACCACTGAAACCACCAAAATGACAAGGCCTCTTAGCAGATACCGGCCCCCTCTCCGAACCACGAACCATCTTGATCTGCCGACAATCTCTACAACCCTCTAGAAAGAAATATTATCTCCGGTCTTCTTGGCCATCTGTAGCCTGATACTGAAAGTGAGTCCATCTATAAATCTCCTCACTCTCTCCCTCTCAATAGGGAGTAAAATAACTGCATGACGAGCTAGGTCCACAAATCGGGTCTCATACTGGGTAACCATCATGGTACCTTACTGAAGGAGCTCAAAGTACCTGCGATACTCCTCTCTCAGGGTGAAAGGAATGAACTTCTCTAGAAATAGTTGTGAAAACTAATCCCAAGTAAGTGAAGGTGAACCACTAGTCTGATCAACACTTAATCTCTCCACCATCTCTAGGAAAAATCGGTCATCTAGAACGCTGTAAAGTCGACCCCATTCGTCTCAACAATACCCATGTTGCGCAACACCCCGTGGCAATGGTCCAAGTAATCCTGTGGGTGCTCAGAAGGTGCACCACTAAAATGAACAGGGAAGAGCTTTGTGAACTTGTCCAATCTCACCAATCCCTCAGTAGACATTGTGGGCCTTTCCCCGGTCTATGCCGCAACAACTGGCTAAACTACCCCAACTGGCTGGGCTGCTGGAGTCTGATATAGCAGAGCCATCTGCTTTGGAGTGTTAGTAGCGGGATTCTGTGCTCCTCCCCCTGCCTGAGAGATGGCTGGTGCCACCGGGAATGCACCGGTCTGGGCCACACTCTCCATAAGGTCCACTAAGCGGACTAAAGCGTCCTGAAGCACTGGAATGGCTATAAATCCCTCCGGGACCTGAGCTGGTCCAACTGGTACGATCTGAACTGGGATCTCCTCCTCATGATCAATCTGAGGCTCCACTATAGGTGCTGCTTCTCGAGCTCTAAGCTGAGTTCTGCTTCTGGCTCGACCTTGGCCTCGGCCTCTACCCCTAGTAGTAGCTGCAATAGGGGGATCCAGCTCCTGCCTGGCTGTAGATGTTGTACGTGTTCTCACCATCTGTAAGAGAACAAGAATGGAATGATTCAAACATCGACGATAGAACAAAATCGCACTATAAGGAAAGAAAGAAATGAAATTTTTCCTAAAACTTCATAGCCTCTAGAAGATAAGTACAGACGTCTCAGTACTGATCCTCCAGACTCTACTAAGCTTGCTCATGACTTGTGAGACCTAAGCAGCCTAGTGCTTGAATACCAACTTGTCATGACCCGGAATCCCAACCTTGGGGTCATGGTGGTGCCTAATATCCACTTGCTAGGCAAGCTGACGTGAAACAGATAATTAACTGATTTTAACAATTGAAAACAAAATATTAATAATGATAACAATAAAACTTTGAAGTAGAGTAATATAATGCCGAACAACGAAATCTAATCATATCCCAGGACCTGGAGTCACGAATTCATGAGCATCTAGAGTGCTACAAATAAGGTCTGAACAAAATACAACTATTTTGAAACTCAATAAAATAGTAAAGATAAAAGGGAAGGGGACATCAAGGCTGCAGACGCTGGTGCAACTATACCTCAACTCTTCGACTTTGACTGAATCTGAGCAGAAAGCTACTTAGCGCCTCTAGGACAAATACCAGTATCTGCAGAAGAAGTACAAAAGTGTAGTATGAGTACAACTGATCCAATGTACTCCATAAATGTCGAGCCTAACATCGACGAGGTAGTGATGAGGCTATGACAAAACACCTACGTAAATAAACATGTATAAGTGTATATAAAGCATCAATAATAACGAAGAATGATAACTTACAAACTGGGAGAGGACATGCAAAAAGGGAAAGATATAACAACTACAACAGGTATGAAATCACGAAATAACCAAGTAAATCACCAAAACCGGAAAAATCAGTCAAACCTATGATATGAAAATGGCACGACATCACCCTTCGTGCTTTTACCCTCATCCTCACCATGCAATAATATGAATATAATGGCACGGCATCACCCTTCGTGCTTTTACTCTTGTCCTCACCATGTAATAATAAAAGGAATGAATTGGCACGGCATCGCCCTTCATGCTTTTACTCTCTTCCTCACCCTGTAATAATGGTAATGTAAATGAAATGGCACAACATCACCCTTCGTGCTTTTACTTTCTTCCTCGCCATGTAATAAGATAATTCAAATGCAATGACACGGCATCATCCTTTGTTCTTTTACTCACTTCCTCACTATATAATAATGATAATATGAATTCGTATAATAAATAATGCGGAGAATAAATTTAACTGCAAATATGGTGCCATGATACCAAACTTCAACTCCCAAAAATATTCAACAACTTTGAGATAAGCAATAATTACGAAACGAATAATCAAAGAAGTAATAATCTAACCTAAATATGGATATCATAATTACAAGCAATAAAATACAAAAACACAAGTTCCACCCACATGCTTTAATCCAATACCAACGCATAAATACTCGTCACCTCACATAAATGTAATTCCACACGTAAACACGTAGCATAGACCAACAAGTCCTAATCCCTCAAGTCAAGGTTAAGGACGACACTTACTTCACTCCGCAACCAAATCAATGCTCAATTGCAGCTTTTTCTCTAGAATTAGCCTCCAAACCCATTAAATCTAACAAAATATAGTTCAAATAATTCAAAACAAATCTTTAGAAACTACCCACGAATGAAAAATATTCAATCTTTAATGTTTTTGAAAAAAGTCAACAAAAGTCAACCCTAAGCTCACTTGGTCAAAACCCAAGATTCGGACCGAAACCAGATTACTCATTCACCCTCGAGCCCAGTTATGTTATTAGTTTTGAAATTCGACCTCAATTTGAGGTCTAAATCTTAATTTCTACATAAATCCCTAGTTTCTACCATGGAAAAACATAGATTAAGGGTCAAAATTAATGGGTGTTTATGGAAATGTATGAAACAAGTTAAAATTTACTAACCTATGAAGTTGGGATGAAAAACCTCTTCAAAATCGCATCTAGGCCGACCTCAAACTTGAAAATGGTAAAAAATGACTTAATTCTCGATTTTGGGACCTTTTAATCATTGGACGTCAGGCCTTCTTCGCATTCGCGAAGGGCCTGACGTATTCGCGAAGAATAGCGGCCCTGGTGGCCTACGTGTTCTGGAGAGGTGGCACGCGTTCGTGATGGACTGTCCCCCCTGGTCTTTGCATCCGCGAGCCTGGGCTCGCGTTCGCGTAAAACAACCCCTGCCTCCCTAGAATCTCACTTAACCCATCGGGTTCATGAGTGAAGGGTCGTGTTCGCGAAGGGTAATCCCTCTGATGCTTCGCATTCGCAATGCTTCTCCTCCTTTGCATAGAAGCAAACCATGCCATCCCCAAGTTCTTCTTCGCGATCGCAAGAGTTTCTTTGCAATTGTGAAGAACAAAACACCAGACATTAGCAACAGCTAAAACTGTAGATCCTTTAAGTTCAAAATGATTTATAGCCTATCCGAAACTCACCAAAAATTTGGCAGTCCAAGTTGATTGAAGGTGTGCGTCGCCTCACATGCTAAATTTCGAATGGATGTACAAGATCATAGATCTGGCAGGTTTCATTTTTGGTTCGTTGAAGTTGTTGTGGACGAGTTTCTGCAATGGTGTTTCTCACATGTTGCATTGCCGATGGAGGTATAAGGACAAGCTTTAATCAGGTTTGAATATTTAGCTTGACATTGGAGACAGGATGCAATACGTTCACTAACTTCTGGATATCAAAGATGTTTCTACAATGTGAAATGAGAATACAAATGTCTTTGTGGATTAACAAGTTTGAAGACCTATCTGGGACAAATTTCGTTATTAAGGTTACGTTTATTACTTGCGTAGTTACTATGTTTCATAGTTCATTTTGTAATATCAAATAGAAGGCACAATTTCCATTTTGGTAATGGGTCTTCTATTATTTTGTATCGTCCATTACCACCGTCATTCTTGTAATGACTATATTTTTAATATATATACCTTTCTAGATCTCGGAACCAGATCTACTTTCTCATCGACATTCTTTAAATGAATTACGTTATGGTCTTGATCTCTCGATATATCATATGTAATGAATGATCGAGGTTTTCTTTTCGGAAGAGGTGGGTGGGAGTGGGGCAAGGCAAGAAAGTAACAATCATACCCGATATTCAGAGCGCCGGAGATAGAAGCGGCGGCAGCCATAAAGTGGAGAATTTCCATCCATTTGCTGTCTCCTTCGCTACCGCTCCGTGGGGTCAACATTACGAAATTAGCCAAGTTTAGTTCTGACTATAGCTGCAACCTATCTCATATTTGGCCGGTCGTTTTGAGTGTTGTAGTCCCGTTCCCCTATTTACTGCTTATTCTATGCTCAATTATTGTAATGTGACTTGCTGGGGTGGTTGATTCGGTTCCGGGGATGTTTCGGAATGAATTGGGACACTTAGTGATGTAGGCCAACCTGATCAAGCTACGTTCATGCCATCAATGTTGGATAAAATAAGACAAGGCATTGGTTACCCTTGATTTAGGTGCTGGTGATTAGCCTTAGTAAGGCGTGTGATGTTGAAGTTACACATTTGTGTTTATGTTGTATTATTGTGTTGCTATGGAAGACATTGATTCTTACGTGAGGGTCTTGCGGGGCCATTCTTTTTACTTAGCCAAATTGTGGCCTTTTTAGTTATTTGTTTCCTAGTTGATTTAGGACAGGGCTCATTCTATATAAGCCTAAAGACTTCATTATTTTCATAACCTAACATTGATATCCAATACAAAAATCGGCAACAACTTTGCTCCAAACTCGTGTGCTTTGAACTTATCCAATTTTTGGTGGGATTCCAAATTGAACTCGTTCCTTTGTTTGATCGAACAGTTTGCAAGACCATCATTATCTTGAGGGTTGTTCGTATAGTATAGGTACTCCGTGACTTCATCAAGAAGGTAAGTAGACTAGTTCCTACTTATTGTCTTGATAGTTCATTGAGCATCTTGCTTCTATCCTTTTATCTTGTTTTCCGCATTTTATAGTGCATCAGTTGGTATCAGAACTTGGAAAGGGTTTGTTTTTACAATCTCAATCCTGTTCTTCGTGCCTTAATTTTAGGGTTTGTTCTTGAATTTCATTTTTGATTAAAAAAAAAGGTGAAAGAAGAGAAACAAAAGAAACCGAGAAGTGATTGTTGATTGTAGTTGCAATCACATCTAGGGTTGAGATCTTGAAGTCTTCATTGTTAAAAATCGTTCTTGAAATCAATCTTGAAGTTTTTCATCATTAAAAAGATTCTTGAAACCCTTAGTTGAAATCTTGAAGTGAATTGAATTGTTAGATGAATTGTCTATTGTTCTAGGTTGAATTCTTGAAGTTCTTGGACATCAACTTGTGGTCTTGAATTAGTTCACGTTAATTTTGGGAATTCTTGAAGTTCTTGGACGTCAATTTTTAGTTCTTGAAATAACTCACGTTAGTCTTGGTGATTCTTGAAGTTCAACCGTCCTTGACAAATTTGCATTGAATTCTTGAATTCTTGAAGTTCTTGAACATCAACTTGTTGTTCTTGAACTTGGTGTCTCAAAAACGCTAAAACTTGGAGGCTAGGAGAAGAGAATAATAAGAAACCCTAAGCCTAGTCTAAGAAGGAGACAACTCCCAGTCCAAAAGGGAGAAGTTTCAAGGAATTGTTTCCCATTGGGATAAGGAGAAAAAGGGCGAAATCCAAAGGGGAGGAGAGAGAAATTTCGTCTTCTCCTAACTTTTTTTTTTGGTTAAATAGAATTTTTATTATTTATAAAACAAAATATAAAACGGAGGAGGACATGGACCTTACCTTCCAAAAGAAAGTACATGTACTTATGGGTCATTTTAAAGTGCTGACTATAAGTACCTAGGTAGTAGTGAGAGGTTAGACCTATGGTAGTGCGACGATTGCCCATTTTGTAGTACACAGTCGTATGTACAAGTTTCCTTAGGTCAGCTATACAAAAAAGTATATTTGTTCCTATTCTGACTAAATGGATGTGAGATTTGATCTCCCGTATGTACCTCTGACAGATGTCAATGCTGTCAGGAATTTGCAAAAAGATATCAAAAAAGTGCGAGTTATCTTCAGTTTTTCTTTGACTCCTGAAAGAGGGAAAGCCAGGCTGAAGATATTTATCCTTGTGTTTCTTGTACCTGCACTATTGTGATGGTGAAGCTGTTGGTTGTACCTGTTTATGGTTGCTAGTGACTAAGCTGCTACTGGTGTGTGATGTCTGGTGAATCAGATTCTCTGTCATGATGTTACTGGTGTTGATGATGTATTGGTGTGAGTGCATTGCCTGCTGTTGGTGTGTCCTTCCATACTTGTTTGTTTCTTTGTCTTCTTTCAATGTTGCTTCCTGTTCTGTGATTGCATTTGATGAATTATGTGGTGCTGTCTGGTCCTCTTCAAGACTGATATTGTTGCTGTTGATTCTATTCTGTGCTGTGAATTGAGTTGGTTGATGTGTGTTGCTTTGAGTGGTCTGATCTTGTTGATTGCTCGTGATGTTCAGATCTGTTCTGGTGATTGAGTTTGTTGATGATGCTGATTTTCTTTGCTTGTTGTGTTTGTTGCTTCCTGTATGTTGCTGTTGATCCTCCTTTTTTCTTGTGCTTTCCTTAGGTTTGAGTGTCTTTGCTGATTGTGGTGTTGTTTGCTGAGTCTGCTGCTTCTGTCATGCCTTGTGTGTTGCTGGGATGTTGTTGTCTGCTGTGTGCTGCTTTTGTTGTCTGAATTTTATGTGAGATTTCCTGTAGCTTGTTTCCCTTACTGATACAGTGTGTTTGTGTGCAATTGTGCTCTCAAAGATGTGTGCTGGCTGATAAGTACCATGATGATTGATAGAAATGTAAGAGATTGAGTACTGAGAGTACTAATACCACACCTTGCATTTGTGTCAATAATTTGGACCTTATCCAGCCATTTGCATTGTTCAAGGTACTGTTGTATTCAGTATGAGAATACTGTTATTGGTGTTTGTGTGTTTTTGAGTGCTTCTTTTGAAGGAAGTAATTAAGACTGCTGAATTTCTGCTTTGAACATTTGTATTGATCTGTTTGACAGTGTTGTAGTGTCTTCTGAAATCAGCCTTGATGTTATTCTGCTGCTGCTGTGTCCTTTGGTTATATTGCACTGTTCTGTTCCTGCTTTCCATTCTCTGCAGTGATCTGATGTATTCTTGTTGCTGCTGGTGCTTTGCTGCTTTTTGTTGTGCATGTGTTGCACATGTCTTCTTCTTACTTTGGGTGATATATTGTTGGCTTTGTTTTGCTTTTGATTGCCTGTTTTCTTCATGTTGCATCTTTTCCTTCCTGTTAGTAGGCAACCATTTGATGTGTTGGATGTCAAGCATCAGTGTGTGCTGTTTGCATTGTTCTGCTTCTTCTTTATTGTTTCCTCCATATTATTCTTCTCCTTCCTGATAAAGAAGCCAATTGTTCTGTCCTCCTCTTTGTTGCTGAGCTTCTGATAAGCAGCTGTCCTGGCTACATATCTGATTTTCTGGTTTTGAGCAGGATATGTGTCTGTAGTTTTGGTCTTCCTGTTAGTAGATAACCTGCAAAAAAGAACCCTGTTAGTGTGTAAATGAATTCTGAGGTGAGATTGCTCCTGATCAATGCTAATATCTGCTGAGGTGAGATTAATGGCATGTCTGCTGATGCTGAAGCAAGATGATTGCTGCATGAGTTCTGATCTTTGTCTGTCACTGGTGCTGCTGCTCTCAATGGTAACACTACTATCGTCACTGGTGTTGCTGTTCTCTATTAGATGCTCAGATAGCTGCCTTTTAGTGTCTGTGTTTCTGCAATATCCCTGCAAAACTAGCAGAAAAGTTATAGAACTGCTGCTGGTCCTTCTGGTGGCCTTGATGTATTCTGCCTTCCCGGTGCCCTGTTGTATTCTGCCTTCTGCTGAAAAGTACATATCTGTTGTGTTTGTATCTCTTTTGGCCTTTGCTGCTGTTGTGAATGATCAATGCTAGTGATCTTTTGGTGGCCTGACTGCTGTTTCTAAAACAGGTTAACTGTTGCAGCTGCTGCATGAGTTCTATCATTTGTTTTTCACTGGTGTTGCTGATTTCACTGGAAACACTTTGCCTTCCTGATTTTTGCTGGAAAATACATGTCTGTTGTGTTTGTATCTCTTTTAGCCTTTGCTGCAGTTGTGAAAATTTCTCCATATCATGATCAATGCTAATATCTTTGTTGGTGACCTGACTGTTGATTCTGAAGCAGGTCAATTGCTGTTTGAGCTCTATCTTTTGTCTTTCCCTGGTGTTGCTGATTTCACTGGAAACATCACTATTGTCACTGGTACTGCTGATCTCCATTGTCTGCTCAGGTTGCTGTCTTTCACTGTCAATGCTTCTGCAGTATCCCTGCAGAACTAGCCAAGAAGATATGGGAAAAGAGTGAAGTTGTTGCAGTTGAATATCCTGTGAGCTTATGGTGGACAGGTTCTTGTTTGATGCTAAGATATGCTTTGTGTAAGGGTGTTTCCTTCTGTTATCCCTGCAATCCAGTCCTCCTACAAAAATAAAACAGTTATTTCATCAAAATAAAAGGATGATTTCAGCTTCAACCTGTACATAAACCTGCAAGAGCTTATTTTCCTGATGTGGTGATAGGATCCCATCCATTTCTGTTCTTTTCTGAGATTTTTGATGTATTGTGTGCTGCTGGTTATCTTGCTACCTTTATTATTATGTATGGGCATTGTGTTTTATCTGCATTCAGTATTCTTCTGTCCTGTGAGTCTAATTGGCAGAAATGGTGGCATTCAATTCTTCCAAATTCCAGAGCATAGTTTGCTAGGTGATCAGCTAGTTTATTTCCTTCCCTGTAAGTGTGTGTTAAAATTAGTGCAAAGGATTCTTTTGATTGGAGTATCTTTTCTACTCTATCAGTTATGCACCAGGGTGGTTTCCAGATTCCATTAATGATGTTGTTTAAAAGCATTGAATCTGTTTGCGGCCATATGTTAGATAATCCTTGTGATCTGCAGTAGTTTAGAGCTTCAGCAGTGGCTGTTGCTTCTGCTACTGTGTTTGTTCCTTCAGGGATTTCTGTGCCAAGTGCATATAGTAGTTCCCCTGTTTCATTTCTCACACAGTATCCTATTGAGCTTCTTCTAGGATTTCCTTTTGATGCTCTATCAGTGTTGACTTTTAGCCATCCTTGCATGGGGTATTCCTATATGACTTTGTTGAATTTTAGTCTTGGGGTGTAGTTTTCCAACATGTGTAGGAGATCTTGCCATTTGTGTGGGACATTGATTCCTGGCTTTCTAGTTTTAGCTAGAGCTTGTAGTGCTATGGAGACTTGATAAATAACTCTGCCAGCTGAGACTGTTTCTCAGTGTTTGCAGCTATTCCTTCTTTTCCAGAGTTCCCATACAATGCAGGAAGGAACTGCCTGTAGCACTGCTTTGAGTCTGTGGACTGTTTGTGCTGTCCAACATTTTGTTACTGCTTGATGGAAGGATAGTCCTTCTAATGCTATTCCTGCTCTTTGTAGAAATTATTTCCATACCTTGGTTACAGTGTTGGAAGTGAAAAATAAATGCACCAATGTTTTCCTTTGGTTCAGTGCAACACCAACATCTTGAAGGCAGTTGGTAACCCCATCTTTTCATGAGGTCATCTAGCGGCAGTTTTGCCCTCCAGACTCTCCACATGAAGAAAGCAATCTTGAAAGGAATCCCTTTGACCTAGATCATCTTATATGCTCTTCTTGGTTCTTCTCTTCTTCTGAGGTATTCCCAAGTAGTTTTGACAGTGAAGTGTCCTTGATTTTGTAGCATCCAGTATGGGATGTCTAGATTGTCACCCATTTTTGGAGGATTTATTGAAGTTAGAAAGTCTCTAGAATTTCCTTATTTCTTGAATTTCCTTATTTCTTTTATTGCACTACTTCTAATTAGTAATTCCTAGGTAATTTTCTACTTAAGCTAATACTAATTTTTGAGCTTGTTGGATCTCGTGCTAAAACTCAGAATTTTCACCTTCATAGTTAATTTTTGGCTTCTTATACTCACTTAAAAAGCTGTCCGCCTATTGAGTCACATAAATTCACTCATCCCGAAGAGAACTGTTGAACTTGTGAACTTGAAAGGTCGTTGAGGAAGTTGATCAATTAGAGGAAGCCATTTTGAGGACAAGTGCGAAAATCCTACCCGACAATATTGAGTGAACCCGAGAGTCATTCAAAAGTGAGTGAGGTATTTTACTAATCTTAACGCATTCTCTAGTCTTGTTCTTTTGCAGGTACATGGCTACTGACGGAGACAAGGTCGTGACCGACATTACTTTAGCCGGGCTTTGGGCTGAAGTAAGGGCACTCAGTACCCGAATGGAGAACCTTGAAAGAACCGCTAGTACTCAGAAGAATGCCGGGGAACGAACTAAAGAACTTCAAGCCGAAAGGGTGGCGCCTAAAATTGACCCTAAGAGGTTCGAAGGTAACTCTAAAACTCAACTCAATTCTCCTAGTGCATCTTCATTTCAATGTCATAAATGTAATGGTTATGCGCATTTTGCTAAGGATTATCCTACACGTAGAACCATGCTAATTCTTGATGATGGTGCTGTATGTGAGGTAGAGAGTGATGAGGAGATTGAGGAAGATAAGGGGGCTGATTTGGTTGAGTGTGACGAAGAGGTATTGGAAGATGAGGAAGTGAATATGTTCTTAGTGGTGCGTAGGAACTTGAGTACTACGAGCGTAAAGGAGAAAGCAGATGTGCAGCGTGAGAACTTGTTTCATGCTAGATGTAGGGTGAAGGGAAAGGTGAGCTCGATGATAATTGATTCAGATAGTTGCACTAATGTAGTAAGCCACACGTTGGTGACTCAACTTGACATACCTACGATAAAAGATCCCCATCCCTATCGGTTGCAGTGGTTAAGCGAATGTGGTGAGTTAAAGGTGGTAAAGCAGGCACTTATTAAGTTCAAGGTGGGAGCTTATCAGGATAAAATCTTGTGCAATGTAGTGCCTATGCAGGCATGCCATTTACTGTTGGGCAGGCCTTGGAAGTTTGATAGGCGTGTTGATCATGATGGGAAGACCAACACCTATACGGCCAAGTTGGAGGGAAAGAGTTATGCACTTAAGCCCTTGACACCTAAACAGGTTAGTGAAGATTACAAGCGCATGCGAGAGCTGAAAGAGGTGGCTAGAGCTAAGTCTCCAATGGAGGCTACAACCAAGGCCGTGACCAATGCTAGTACATCGACCCTGCCAGGTAATATTTGTGCTATGATGCAATCACGTGAGTATTTGCGAGGTAATGATAGCTCTAAACTGTTAATTTGCCTAGTTCATAAGGGTGTTTACTTGAGTTTTAATGATGAAGTTTCTACTAACGTTCACCCCTTGCCTAGTGTTGTTGATGACATTTTGCATGAATATGTGGACATGTTTGCCCCAGGAGGAGATGGTTCATTCCAAGTGTTGCAGAAGATCAATAACAATACCTATTTTATAGACCTGCCTGGTAGTGCCACTTTCGGAGATGATGATGGTTCGATTTTGAGGACGAAATCTTCTCAAGAAGGGGAGAATGATACAGGCCAACCTGATCAAGCTACATGCATGCCATCAATGTTGGATAAGACAAGAAAAGGCGTTGGTTAGCCTTGGAGAAGAGCCAAGCGTTCACACATCTTGTGTTGGACGAAATATTTGTTGACGATGTACATTTGTGTTTATGTTGTATTATTGTGTTTCTATGGAAGACATTGACTCTTACTTGGGGGTCCTGCGTGACCATTCTCTTTACTTAGTCAAATTGTGGCCTTTTTGTTAGTTATTTGTTTCCTAGTTGATTTAGGACAAGGCTCATTCTATATAAGCCTAAAGACTTCATTATTTTCAGAACCTAACTTTGATATTCAATACAAAAACCGGCAGTAACTTTGCTCCAAATTCGTGTGCTTTGAACTTGTCCAATTTTTGGTGCGATTCCAAATTGAACTCGTTCCTTTGTTTGATCGAACAGTTTGCAAGACCATCGTTGTCTTGAGGGTTGTTCGTATAGTATAGGTACTCCATGACTTCATCAAAAAGGTAAGTAGACTAGTTCCTACTTGTTGTCTTGATAGTTCATTGAGCGTCTTGCTTCTATCATTTTATCTTGTTTTTCGCATTTTTTATTGCATCAGTTAGTCCCAAGGTTGGAAGCCTAAGTTGAAAGAGTTGACCGGATATTGACTATTGAGTAAATGCCTCCAAAATGGAGTTTTGATGGTTGTGATTGCTCCATAGGGTGATTTCGGACTTAGGAGTGTGTCCGAATATTGATTTGGAGGTCCGTAGATGATTTTAGCTTGAATTGGCAAAAGTTAAAAAAAATAGAAGTTTGTGCGTCTGCGAAGAAGGAAAGGAGGAACTAGGGGGATCCACCCGCTTTGTTCTTCACGATCACGTGAAGCGTCGATTTTTGCATTAGCGGAGAGTTATTTTATGCAGCCTGTGAATTTGTGGTTCGCGATTGCATAGCATTTTTCACGATTGCGAAGAAGAGCACTGGGGCAGAATATAAGTTTTTAAAAACGAGGGTTAGAGTAAATTTTCATAATTGGACTTTGGGAGCTCAGATTGTGGTGATTTTTGGAGGGATTTTCAAGGAAGTGATTGGGGTAAGTGATTCTAACTCAATATACATGAATACATCATTGTTTTCATCATTTAATTAGTGTTTTGGGTTGAAACTTTTGAGGAAAACTGTAGAAACTTCATAGGCTTAAATTTAAGGATTTGAAGGTCGAATTGTGATCGGATTTGAGTAATTTTGGTATGGTTGGATTCGTGGGTGAATGAATTTTTGGATTTTATTAATTTTGTCTAATTCTTAGACGTGAGCCCGAGGTTGACTTTTTGAGTTGACTTTTTGACTTTTGTTGAAGAATTTAGCTTTGTTATATGGAATTGATTCCTATAGCTCGTGTTGATTGTATCGAGTTGTTTGTGGCTAGATTCGAGCCGTTTGGAGGCCGATTCGGGAGGCAAGGGCTTGTTGGAGTAGAGATTTGCACGATTTGAGGCTAGTAACACTTCTAAACTTGAATCTGAGGGTATGAATCCCTGAATTATGCGTTATGTGGTTGGTGTTGAGGTGACGCACATACTAATGACGAGCGTGTGGGTGTGCACTGTAGTAATTGAAGATCCGGTCGATTCCGTGGTAGTGTGTAGTCATCAAACCTTGTTGTTATTCATGTGATCTCTATGTGTTGGAGTAATTGAGCTGCAATTCATATTAGAAATCACGTTAAGTTATATGCTTATCCCGTTGAGACCCACTGAGGTTATTTCTGCTGTTGAATTATTTGCTTATATGATAATTTTATACTCAATCACAACTATCATTTGCATATCATGTCTGTCTCTGTTACTTTGTATTGATGTGTTATATATCATTGTTTAGACTGATTGATATGAGATTTGTGAGTCCGAGAGACTAGAAAGATTGATGACTGAGTTAGGGCATGAGAGTCGTGTTCTTAGTGAGATTTGTGGATTGGGCTACATGCCGCAATAGGCCTTATGGCTTTATATATATTATTATTATTATATGGATCGGGCAGCACACCGCAGCAGGCCTTTTAGGCTTTATTATTATGGAATCAGGTTGCACGCCACAGCAGGCCAGATTGGCTTATTATTAGCGCTTGAGCAAGATCCGCCCCTCCGGAGTCGAACATACCAACAGTGACTGCAGGTACCATAAAGTGCTGAGTTACTAAGCGTAATGAGCAAGAGTTGGGACAGTCAGATTGAGTACTCTGAGACTGTGAGTACGTGAGGTTTTCATTGTGTTGTATCACATATAATATGTACATTTGCATGCAGATATAGAGATGTAATATTCCTCATATCAGTCATACTTGGCATATTTTATCTGTATTGAGCTTAACTATTAAACCTGGAAGCATGTCTACATTCATGTACTACGTACTAACAGATTATGAGTTTCTCTGAGATATTATTGTCAAATTTTCTGCCATTTCTATACTGTTAAATTCTGTATTTGAACTGTATTGCTTGAGCTCGTCACTGCTTTCAGCTCAAGGTTAGTCTTGTTACGAATTGAGTACATTGGGTCAGTTGTACTCATACTACACTCTGCACTTCGTGTGCAAATCGAGGTACTCTCGGGCACGGAGGTTACTAGTGTTGGAGCTTCTTTAGTTCGGAGACTATCGAGGTAGCTGCGCTGGCGTCCGCAGACCTTGACTCTCCTCTTTTTTCATTTAGTCTTATTTATACTAATCTACCTTCCTAGATAGTGTTTCAGTAGTCATACCATGTTATTGTATAGATGCTCATGTACTCAGTGACACCCGATTTTTTGGAAATTTTATAATGAGTTGTGTTGTTTTCTTCCAGTTATTTTGAGATTTTATTTACTTAAGCCTATTTCAGTAAGTTTAAATTAAAGATGCATGTTATTTTGTGAGTTGTCCGCTTGCCTATTATCACGATAAGCGCTATCACGGAACATGTGATTTTGGATCGTGACACCTAGTGGATCTGCTATTAAAAAAATAAAAAATAAAAACACTTCTCCATCTTGACCAAACGCATCAAATTTTCAAAAAAGTATTTTTCACATAAAAAGTACTTTTAGCCTCGTAGAAGTTTGGCCAAAAAGGCTTTAAAATTAAAACCAATAATAAGATAATTTTAATAATACAATTAGTTGGCTATTTGAACTCCCACCTTGTTGGCAAGGATTCAATTTACACCTTGTAATCTCCTCGTATTTCCTATTCTCGTCCCTCAAATATAATTGGAAATTTTTTTAAAAGAACTTTTAAAAAATCCAATAATATATCGAAGCTCTTGGTGCAGTTATGTTTCAATGCTACACTCGTTAGATAAAATCAATATTATCTTATTATATACCATTAAAATATATTCTATAGAATCAAATTTTCATCCTATTATATTACAAAATATTTCATACAAATCAACTACTTCCAAGCATTGTCCCACTCTATTCATATCAAAAATATAATCCTATCACATTCCACTCACCATAATGCCAATCTTTTTCCAATCATAGATCTAACTTTTTTTGGGAATGGACAAAGCCTGCATAAAGATTCCAAAAATTCCACCTCAATTTTATTACACAGAAAACACATTGGAGTCTGTTTGGAGAGGCCCCCATATGAAATTGATGTAACTAATATGATAATAATTATATAGTCTAATAATAATATAATATAGTAATTACGATAACCTATTTGTTTGTCATAACGTAATTATAATATAATTACAAGCGTACTGTTTGGTTGCACAAGTATAATTATATATTTATATTAAATTTTAAATGAAGTAATTATCAAAATTTAAAAATTAATATAATAAATATATGCCTATAAATAAATTTTTTTTGACAAGTATAAATGATATTGGCTTTGGTAGTTAAGATGCATATTTTTTCTTGAATATACATTAATTAGTAATCATATATTTATAACTAATATTATAAAAATAATTGAAATATATTTTTCACATTTAATAATATTTAGTTTAATTAATTATAAAAACTAAAAACATACATTTTGTAAGAACATCATGGAATGCATTAAAAATAATATCATAACATTATTCAAATGTTTGACAAAACTAATCTATCAATTCTACCTTAAAATAAACAATATGCAATGTGAATTAACAAGCCAATACTATTAAAACAAGTAAATTGAAACAATAAATATAACACAATTTCAAAATCTAAAAAAAAGAAATAGTTTAACATATGTCAAATTCCAACATAATAAAATAAGTTCTAATACAATTTAAGATTAGGAAATATAATAAGTTTATAACCTCATTCAACAATGAAATTCTAATTTAATGACATCACTCATTATATGCCAAGTTTGTTAATGAATTTCTAATATTCATCCTAAAAAAAAAAAAGAATTTCTAATATTCGAGACATAGTTTCAAAAACTAGAATAATAACGCAGTTACACTAAATTAAGAAAATAAAACAAATGAGAAATAAAATATGCGGCAATTACATGAAATCACAAGAAATAAGGATAAAAAAAAATAAAAGAATTAGTACAAAGAAAAATATATTTTAAAATAAAAAAAAAGGAATTTAAAAGTAGATAGAAATAAAATAAAAATAATTAAAAATAATAAAAATAAAAAGTTATAAGGGAAATAGATTAAAATAAAAACAAAAAGTAATAAAATTAAAAATAATCTTGTAATTTACAATATAATTATCATCAATATTCATCTCTCCTTATAAATTAAAGAGTGTAATTATATTTCTCTAATATACTAATTTCAAATAATTACTTTTTTTAAACAAATATATCAAACTGCATAATTACTTCCAATAACACTCAAATTTAATTAATAGGTGACTTTCCAAAGAGCTTGGTATTCTGTACTTTTCGTCAGAAGTTCTTACAAAAACAGACTACGCTGCATATTGCATTTTTGACTTTATCACAAACTGCATAATTTTCTTCTCTTTCTTCCTCTCATGCTCCGTGTATACGCTCCTCTACTGCCACGTATTCATGATTTTCCTTCTGCTGCCACGTTACATGTTTTCTTGCTCATTCTATCCGTATAGCTGCAACAAGAAGATAAAGCTTAAAAAACACATATCCTATAATAAATACACGTCCTAAAAATGGTTTCTATAGTTCCATCATTTCATTGTGTTTAATTTCCCCCTTTTTGTAGTTTCAAGCTTTCTATGGATACAAGACAGAGAAGCATTAGAATAGCAATGTTGCCATGGCTAGCACATGGTCACATATGTCCCTTCATAGAACTAGCCAAAGCACTGTCCAAGAGAAATTTCTACATATACATATGTTCCACACCAGTCAATATCAATTCTTTCAAACAAACAATTTCTAAAAAAGATTCAGTTTCAATAAACATAGTGGAACTTCACCTCCCAAATTTACCTGAACTTCCTCCTCGCTACCACACCACAAATGGCCTACCACCCCATCTCATGTCCACTCTAAAAAATGCTTTAGATATGGCGAAACCAAGCTTTTTTCGTATACTTAGTACTTTGAAGCCAGATTTGGTTATGTATGATTTTCTTCAGCCATGGGTTCCAACTATGGCTGCTTCACAGAATATACCATCTGTTCTATTTCTTACTCCTGGTGCAGCAGCAAGTTGTTATCTTTTTCATATTGGTAGAAAGAAGCCTGTTTCTGAATACCCATTTTCAGCTATTTATCTTAGAGATCATGAGTATGACAGGAATAAACATATGTTTGAACCAACTGAAGATGATGGATATACAGATACACAGCGAAGAGTCAATGAATGCATAGATGGATCATCTGAAATCATCTTGATCAAGACTTTCAGAGAGCTAGAAGGAAAATACATGGATTTTCTCTCTACTTTATGCGAGAAAAGGTATGTCGCGTCTACTGGGTGTAAATTCAAACTTTGACGAATCAAATTTAAAAAAAAAAAACACTCATGGCCAAATTCGTCCAAAATTTGGTGGTGACAAAATGAATTAGGTAAAGAGGATCAAATTATAGATCAAAGTTCAATTCGTCCAATTAACCCGACCTTCCTTTACTATTTTGGTTTTTTAGGGAAAAAGGTGTCCATGTATTTTCTTTTAAATTAATATTCCTAAGATATACATAGTTCTCATTCTTAATTACATGTTTGGACCAAGGTGAGTAATTGAGTTACATCGTTTGACCCAGTAGTTTGATGAGTCAGTGTGTTCTAATTCGTTGAGTCAAGTCAGCAATTGGACCATTATCTAATATCTGGACATTTTAGTGAACAAACGTATCATAGTTTTAAATTTGGAAGGCTCAACCTGTTAGTCAAGTTGATAAATCTGTTATAATATAACCCGTTGGGTTAAACCTGGATGGGTTGGAGTGAGTTACTAAAAATTTATTTATTTTTCCTACCTTCAGGTATGTTCCAGTTGGACCACTTGTTAGAGCACCAGAATCAGAGCATGAGCATGACCATTCAGAGGTAATGAGGTGGCTAAACAGTAAACAAAGATGTTCCACAGTTTTGGCTTCATTTGGGAGTGAGTATTTCCTGTCCAAGGAGGAAATGGAAGAACTGGCTTATGGGCTAGAGCTCAGCAAGGTGAATTTCTTGTGGGTTGTGAGATTTCCAGTGGGAGCAGAAATCAGCCTAGAAGAAGCGCTTCCAAAAGGTTTTCTTGATAGAATTGGGAACAGAGGAAAAGTAGTACAAGGATGGGCTCCACAGCTAAGAATTTTGCAACATTCAAGTACAGGAGGATTTGTGAGCCATTGTGGATGGAGTTCAGTAATGGAAGGGCTTAAACTTGGAATTCCAATTATAGCTATGCCAATGCATCTTGATCAGCCGCTTAATGCTAAGTTGGTAGTAGATGCAGGGGTAGGTGAAGAGGCTGTTAGGGACAAAAATGGAAATATTTGTAGACAAGAGGTGGCAAAGGTCATAAGGAAAGTGGTGGCAGAGAAAACAGGGCAGAGATTGCGAAAAAGAGCAAGAGAATACAGTGAAATTTTGAAGAGTAATGGAGCGAAAGAAATAGATCAAGTTGTTGAAGAGTTGCTAAAACTTTGTAGGCTTACAAGAACACAGGAATCTACGAACTGCTTTTAAATTACAGGCTTTTTCCTTCAATTTTTCCTTTTATTTTATTCTTTTTTTTTTCTTTTTTTCCTTTTGGTAATTTACTTCCCAACAAAATAAATTACAGGTACTACATGGATCAGTGTACATTATTATCAATTTGCTTAATGTAAAATTGATGTAGCATCCAATTTCATTTATTTGTGTGTATCTATTTGTTCTGGCTAAATCTGAATTACTTTTATTTCGTACGCTTTGCATCGGATTAGTGTCGACTACTGCTTCAAATACTATACTTAGCAATAGACAGGAAAAGGTTATTATTTTGCGAATCAAAGAGACCAAGTAAAAATCTGCTCAGTCTTTTGCTTCAGCTCAAGATTAGGCCAACTTTGAAGATATGATTAGTAGCACTATTACAATCATCACTTCGACAATATATAGTTTTTTCATTTGTATATCCCGAAAAAAATTGTAGACGGTATCAAAGTAATTATTAGATCGAAACATGTTAAATATGTCATGCAAGTCTTTTAGCTCTCGTAAAGGGGGGAAAGAGGGGGAGCCTGGAATAAGAAAGAATTCTATGGCGGGTATGCTAAGGGGCCGTGACATCACAATCAAGGGCCGAGCCAGAGGGCAAAAGGGATTTATCCGGATCTCTTTTTATATTATATTAGTTTCTCGTCATGTAATATACATTTTTAGTAAATAATATTGTTTACCCTTACCTTAATTACGGGTAACAATTAAATTTATATGTGGTTTTAAGGATACGTGACTTGGCATGATACAATTAAAGAATGAATGATAAATAAAGGCTAAATTCACTAAGTAAGAGAGTAAGCAAACCGCCGAAGTTAAATAATTCAGCTGTGATGGAATGAACAAGAATGAAATTAGTGTTTGATGAAGAAAATTAGTTAAAATATGCTAAACTTTGTATATTGATCGTATCTTGTGTCTTTTACAGTAGGGCTGAACTCTTTATATAGGAGGAGAAAAGAATTCCATACAAGGTAAAAGACTTATTTACAAGGTAAAAAATCCCTAAAATCACTGGGTTCAACGTCTTTGCTGATTTGGGCCGTGATTTCCGCCGAGATGTTTACATTTCACGAGATTCCCGGTCCTTCCGTTACGCAAATCTGATATTTTTACCATAAGATATTTTACCCGGACCTGTTCCGATAATCTCATCTTGAACGCTTCGGTTTCGAACTTCGTTCTGATGACGTCCGACCCAGACTTCCCTTCTCGATGTCCCGGTCTTAGCTTACCAGAGGGCGTCCTCAATCGACGTCGATCTTCGATACCCAAGACCGATGCTCCCTATGCACTCGATCGTATCCGGCCCGATACAGATAGTCCCCTCGTTTTTTGGAGAGTAACGACAAGAAACGATATGAGCCGCCGCTTTCAAGATTAGGTTAAGTGGAGACACACTTATAGCGAATGACACGAAGTTCGAAGCGTCAAATCAGATAACATAAAAACGTCTTGTTGATGGATGACGGCAGCATGATGACGCCCGTGGCCACTATCAAAAAGGTCTTTTCGTGTCTAAGCTGGTGATAAATCCTGTAGTCTCTGCAAATACCAATTAATGCTTTCCCATTTCGTGTTTCGAACCGCCACTTTTGAAGAGTATAAATAGCCCCTTCATTCTTCAATTTTCAAGTTTAGTGTCGTTTCAATATCTTCTTACTCTTGCTCTCTGCATTTTTGCTCTTCAAGTAAACTCCTTTCATACATTTCTCTTTGTTCGCTTCCCATCTCTTCAACTCCAATAGCAAAAACATCTAAATCTGTTCCTCAAAAACAACAACCTTCCTCCTCTCAACCCGCTGAAGAGGTTGAGCTTGTCATTGTTGAGGAAACTTTTACAGAGCCTCCTCTAAAAGCTTTCATACCGGTCGGATGCTCAACCGGCTCCGACTTTAAGGTAGAGAAAGCTTCCTCAGTACCGGGCCGGGGCGAACCGGTCACTAGGTACATTAGCTCAATCACGAGCAAAATCCTTGATAGGGTGAAAACGGAATGTAACTGGGTTGGCAAGGATGTGGTAGTCCCCTCTCTGGATGAGGCGATTACTACCCACGTGGAGGGTTATTTGAGCGTTTATACCTACCCCTTCACGTTGGGACCTTTGGACCCCATTATTGTCTCCTTTTGCAAAAGGTACAACGTTACATTGGGTCAGATTCACCCTCCGTTTGGCGGATAGTTCACCTTTTTCGTTTTTTTGTGAGTAAGTGATGTGCCGGAGAATTTCGGCACATTTTGATACTAATTGCGTAGATTTTAACTTGTTTTAAATGCAATTTCCTTAGGTACTTATGTAATTTTAGTATATTTTGCAGTGTATGAGGTGTAAGGACCTAAGAGCATGGAAAAGAGTTCAACAAGCCATAAAAAAAATAAGAAAAGAGCAGAAAAGCATCGCAGAGGTGGATATGCTATCGCAAATACCACATGCGATCCGCATACTTCACACCAAGATCGCAGATCAAGACAGACTTCTGGGCAAAGTCCAACGTCAAGAAAGCGGTCAGTTCTGTGATCGCATAATTTGTCTGCGAGCCGCAGATTGCACACAGAAATCGCAGAGCAAAACAGAATCCTGGGCGAAGTTCAATGTCAAGAATGCGGTCTCATCTGCGATCGCATAACGTATTTGCGAGCCACAGAAGGAACCGCAGACCAAGCGTGAAGTCTACTGAAGGAATAAAATGTGATGCAAGATGCGGTCGCATTTCTACAATGCGGACCGCAAACCATGAACGCGATGAAGGCAAAACTAGGATTGAAATCTGCGATAGACATGTCAAAATTGCGGACCACATTTCTGTTATGCGACAGAAATGCAGTCGCATTTTTGACTTCAGGGCAGATAAGTCCAAATATTGTCTCGATTTTTGGGCCTCTATAAATAGGTCTATTAGAGTTTTGTGGGGGTTATCTTATCAGACTTTGAAGCAAAAGTACAAGGCTTGAATATTCCTTTCTTTTGGAAGCTTTTGGGGTCAAGAATCTTTTACTTTGTAAGCTTTATGACAATTAATATTCTTTTGATTTCAGATTTTAGTAGGAGTAGCTAATTTTAAATACTAAGGTTGTGGACCCTAAATGGGTGTGATGTTATCGGGTGTTTAACATTGAATATATATTTAACGGTTGATTGATATTTATTTACTTCTTATTCTTCAATTATTGTTGGTGGTTGCAAACATTAACAAACGCCATTAAATTTTATCTTTGCTTGGGTAAGCGGGGTAGAATTTGGTAGAAGAAAATATCAAAGACTCAAGGCTTTAAACCTTGTTTAATAAAATCGCTTAGGAATAAGTGGGTTTTAATTTGGCATAAATTGATTGTTCTTAATCACAACTCTTTTATATTTGGAAAAATCATAAAGAGGGAATACTACCTAACTATTGGAAAATATTGGGTAGTCACTTAGATATCAATTGCATATCAAAAAGAATCATCCGTTAGAAATATATCATATTGACATCGATATTATTACACTTCATTAACGGGGACACAACCTTGGTTTTTTTAATCAAATTATTTGCATTCTCAACATTGCAATTAGACTTTATTTAAAACCAAACTCAAATCATACTCTTTTTACGATTAACTGAATAGAATTACGACTGTAGTGGAGTAACACGCTAATCAAGTAAACTTTTCACACCTATTCCCTTTGGGATTCGACCCCAACCTTGTTGGGTTATTATATTTGACATCGACCGCTTACACTATTTATAAAAGTGTAATTTGAGCGTATCAGTAAGGTCGACGGGCATCCCTTCACCGTTGATCATTTACTTCGACTGTACAGTCCCCGAGTCTTCCGAGGGGGACTAATAAAACTTGCTCACTGGGCCAGCAAAGCCCCGTTTTCGAGCATTGATGAGGACAAGGACCGGGGTTGGATGAGCCGATTTGTTCGAATAAGGACCTCGGACCTTATCCCTACAGAAGACATGCCGTTCCCTAAAAAGTGGAACATGGACCGTAAGCATCATTTTCCTATCCAAATCATCTGTTGTTCTTCTTTTGATATCTTACTAATATATTTTGTAAGGCGTAGCCGTTTCTCAAATGCCGGCCGCGATTCAGCACTTGGAGGAATGGGTCCGGAAGGTGGTAGCTCAGAGGACCTACTCGAAGCGCGCCTGGCGTGAGATATCGAAAGGCCTTTGGGAGGCCAAAAATCATGGTGAGCTCTATAATGTTCGTACTTCTTGTTTCTTGTGATCGGCGTTGCTGCTATCTCAATTCCTCCTTTCTTTGTAGGTCTATCGAAGGACACTGAATTGAGGCCAACGTCCCCCGGTAGAGAGGTTCCCTGCCCTCCCCCTGTTTCGGAGAAGGAGGGAGAAAAGAAAAGAAAGGAAGTCCCCGGTCTCTCAGAGCTCGAGAAAAAGAGGATTAAGAAGAAGAGCATAGCTCGTAAGCCTAGAATCGCCAACCTGGCTATTCGCTTGAGCGACGACTCCGAGGAAGATAGGGACCTCGGTATTTCAAATAACGAACCATCTTGGACAGTCCCCGAGCCGAGGATCGATGAAGCTTGCATCCCTCGAGTAGAGGACCTCGAGGCAGGGGCGAGGACCGGGGTATGCGCCGATGCAAGGGAAGCAGTACAAGGAATCTCGGACCTCCCAGAAACAATGGACTCTCCCTCTTTCTCGGAGGCAACCCTCAATGAAGCCCGGGCTGCAAGGTTGTATACGCCGAACAAAGGCCAGGTACCGACAGGATACTTCGAAGACTTTTTCGATGGAGTGCCATCGGCTGATACCTTCGGGCTTGAAGTGCCGAGGAAGAGTCCTTCTGCCGAGACGAGCGGGGTATCTATTGGTACCAAGTTAGTCGATAGATTTCCCGCTCCAAGTTCCAATCCTGATCGGAGGAGGATAATAAAGTTCGCCATTCCCAAAGATGCCAGGGTTCTGGCCGTGCCTGTGGGCGTGGCTAGCTACCTTTGATGTTTAGTGACCGAGGAAGATCAGGCTGCAATGGATGCGGTGGACGAGGCCTGTTTATTCAATGTAGCTCAACAGGCGGCAAATAAGGTAAAATTCCTCATAGGCTCTATTTGACGTTTGTTATCTTATTCTTCGACTTGTACTGACTGTTTTATTTTTTCTCACACTTGCAGTCTTCGCTGCTTCATCACGAGGCATTCCATCGGCTAAGGGAAGAAAAGGCACGCCGCCAGCGACTCGAGGGGGAGATGTCTCTTCGGGCCGAGCTGGACTTCATGCGCGGAGAGAATGACAAAACACTTGACCAGCTGGGGCAGCAACTTGACCGAGTAAATCAACTTCGGTCTACAGTAGCGAGGCAGAGACAGAAACCCAGTGAATGGAGAGCCAAGGCCGATATAGTGACATTGGAAAAGGAGACCCTCCGGGCTCGCGTAGTCCTCTTGGAAGAGCAAGTTTCGGAGGCACAAGAGAAAATCGGGACTCTAACTAAGAGTACCGATTCACTTCAGTCCCAAGTCGAGATGCTCACTCTGGATTTGGATGTTCTGGTTAACGAGCTGCAATCAGCAAAATCTGAGATTGCCACGTCCAAAGCCGATGCCGATGATCTGATAGATCAATACAGAGCTGATGCTGAGGCCGCCCAAGAGCAATCAAAGATTCAGGTCGAGTACGCCAAGTGCCAAACCCGTCTTTCCATTCTCGAGGAGCTACAAGCTCGAGGCTTCGATCTATCTACCGAGGTCAATGAAGCAGCAAAGATTGAAGCCGATGTTAGAAAGCGGGCCTTCCCTGAAGAAGAAGAAGAAGAAGAAGAAGAAGACTCTGATTGATGCTGTCTGTCATATAATATGGCCTTTTTGTAACACACTTTATTTTATATATATAAAAGAATTCCTCTTTTTTGTCTAACTTCGTTCTGAAACTTCCAATCTTGCAAACTTTCCTGCCTCCCAGGCTTAGTTAAGATTTATTTCACAATAGGCTTTATTCTTGCATGGCCGATTGAATAAGGCCCAAACCTCGAAAGGGGGTCGAGATTTGCCTTGATAGTTCTTATTCCTTTTCGAATTGTGTTAATTTGACATGACCTTGGTCCGTTAAGAAATTTGATCTGTCTTAACAGATCTCAACTCGATTCGGTCATAGCTTTTAACGAATTCGGATTTACCTTAACAGGTCTTATTTCTTTTTGAATTTCGTTAGCTCGATGCGGCCTTGGGCTATTAGGAAATCGGGACTATGTCTTAGTAGATTTTGTTCCCTTTCGAATTTTACTGATTTGATTCGGCCTTAGCCCTTATAAGGAACCGAGGCCTTGCTTTGGCAGGTTTCAGTCACCCTCGAATTTAACTCGGTTCGGCCTTAGCCCTTTATAAATTGGGATTTGCCTAAGTAGGTCATATTTCCCTTAGAGTTTTGTTAACTCGATACGGCCTTGGCCTTTCAAGAAATTGGGATTTGCCTTAATAGGTCTTATTCCCCTCTGATTTCCGCGCAGATATTTGAACAATGTTAGTTTTTGATAATGTAATGAAAATCGAAGAGGCCCTTGAGCTTAAAAACAAAATATCGGTGCCAAATAACTTTTATTAGAATTCATGTGCTTGTACAACTTTGCTTAAGGGGTAGATCAGCCTACTTGGGCACGGTACCTTCGACCGTTTGACCTTTACATTGATTCCTAATGATCTATAAGAAATCCCCCCGAATTGAAGTAGCTAAGCAAAGATTCGAAGTAGACAAGCAATCTCCAGATATTCAAGGTCGATCGAAGCCGTGCACCAAATATTATTATATTCGATGAACGACCGATCTAAGTTAGCACGATTCCTGGTTGCCTCATTAAAAACCTTGCCGTAAAACCCAATTTGGGACAAAACCGGTCGAAGGAAAAAAGAGTGCAACGCGTGCTTTCAGTCCTAGTATCCCGTGCTTCCTGGCTCGATGTTACTTTATTCACTACCTGCAGACGTTAGTATCATAAAACAAACAAATGAAAAAAGAAATTTATTACCTCAACAGTAGTATCGTTTCAGGCGGCTCACATTCCAATTGTTTGGCAGCTGTTTGCATCCATGGTTCCAAGCTTGTAAGATCCCTTTCCGGTAACCTTCAAGATAGCATAGGGCCCTTTCCAGTTTTGTCCTAGCTTTCCTTCATTTGAATCTCGAGTGTTGGGTGTGATTCTTCTGAGTACCAAGTCCCCAACGTTGAAATATCGAAGATGGGCTCTCCGGTTGTAATACCTTTCAATATTTTGTTTTTGTGCCGCCATTCGAACAAGGGCCGCTTCCCTTCTTTCATCCAATAATTCTAGGCTGATGTTCATAGCTTCTCGGTTCGATTCTCCGGTTGTATATCGGAACCTGACGCTCGGTTCGCCTACTTCGACTGGTATTAATGCTTTAGCACTGTAAATTAGGGAGAATGGAGTGGCTCCGGTGCTGGTTTTCTCGGTTGTGCGATATGCCCATAGACTTCGGGCAGTATTTCCCTCCATTTTCCCTTTGCATCGGCTAACCTTTTCTTCAAGTTTTGAATTATGGTTTTGTTGGTCGAATCGGCCTGTCCATTGCTGCTGGGGTGATATGGCGTTGATAATATTCTCTTGATCTTGTTGTCTTCGAAGAACTTTGTTACTTTGCTGCCAACGAATTGCTTGCCATTATTGCATACGACTTCCGATGGCATCCCAAATCGGTAGATGATATGGTCCCAGATGAAGTCGATCACTTCCTTTTCCCTGACCTTTTCGTATGCTTGTGCTTCAACCCACTTGGAAAAGTAGTCAGTCATAAAAAGAATAAATTGAGCTTTACCTGGTGCGCAAGGGAGAGGGCCGACGATGTCAATCCCCCACTTCATGAATGGCCATGGCGATAGGACCGAATGCAATCTCTCTCCGGGCTGGTGAATCATTGGTGCGTGCCTTTGGCACTTGTTGCACTTGCGTACGAACTCCTTCGTATCTTTCTCCATATCGATCCCATAGTAACCGGCCCGAATTATTTTTCGAACCAAGGATGCGGAGCCGGAATGATTCCCGCATGTGCCTTCATCTATCTCCCTTAAGATATACTCGGTGTCGTTGGGTCCAAGACATATTGCGAGGGGACCTCCAAATGTTCTTTTGAATAGGGTTCCATCGCGGACAAATAGAATCGGGCTGCCTTTGTGCGTAACGCTCTCGATTCTTTGGGATCCGATGGGAGCTTACCTGAACTGAGATATTCTATGTATTTGTTCCTCCAATCGCAGGTCAAGTTTTTTGAGTTAATTTCGGCATGGCCTTCTTCCACCACCGACCTCAATAGTTGCACGACCTTTTCAGACTCAATCTCTTCATCTTCGACCGATGATCCTAAGTTGGCGAGGGCATCGGCCTCACTACTTTGCTCTCGCGGTATGTGTTGTAAGGTCCATTCTTTAAACCTATGTAGTGTGACCTGAAGCTTGTCCACATACCTTTGCATTCGCCCTTCTCTAACTTCGAAAGTCCTGTTTACTTGATTGACTACGAGGAGGGAATCACATTTGGCCTCGATTATCTCTGCCCCCAAGCTTTTGGCCAGCTCTAAACCTGCAATCATAGCTTCATATTCTGATTCTTTGTTAGTTAATTTTACAGTCTTAATAGACTGTTGAATTGTATTCCCAGTTGGGGGCCTTAGTACGATATCAAGCCCTGATCCTTTCGAATTGGAGGCGCCGTCTGTGAACAAAGTCCACACTCTCGAAGGAGTCCCCGATTCGGTCATCAGTTCTCTCTCGACCTCGGGTATAAGCGACGGCGTAAGGTCGGCGACAAAACCAGCCAGCACTTGAGATTTGATCGAGGTTCGGGGCCGATATTCGATATCGTATCCGCTTATTTCGATGGCCCACTTGGCCAGTCGGCCTGATAGCTCAGGTTTGTGCATAATATTCCTCAGGGGATAAGTTGTTACTACACATATGGGATGGGATTGGAAGTAGGGTTTTAGCTTCCTAGAGACACTCAATAAAGCGAGTGCTAACTTTTCCAAATGTGGGTATCTAGTTTCGGCCTCACCTAGGGTTCTACTGACGTAATAAATGGAGAATTGCGTACCTTGTTCTTTTCGGACCAGGACCCCGCTTATCGCTACTTCCGAAAAGGCAAGGTAAAGGTATAATTGCTCACCTGTTTTTGGCATATGCAACAAAGGTGGACTAGAAAGATACCTCTTAAGCTCTTCTAACGCACGCTGACATTCTGGACCCTAGGAAAATTCATTCTTCTTTTTCAGCAAGTTGAAGAATTGGTGGCTCCTGTCGGATGATCTCGAGATGAATCGGCCTAGGGCTGCTATCCGACCTGTCAGTTTTTGCACAGCTTTCACACTGTCTACAATTGTTATATCTTCGATGGCTTTGATTTTTTCGGGGTTAATTTCTATTCCTCGGTTCGAGACCATGAAACCAAGGAATTTTCCCGAGCCCACCCCGAATGCACACTTCTCTGGGTTCAACTTCATGTTGTACAGTTTCAGCACATCGAACGTCTCCTGCAAATGGCTCAAATAGTCCTCTGCTCGCACGGACTTAACTAACATGTCATCAATGTAAACTTCCATTATTTTTCCTAGTTGTTCCTCAAACATCTTATTTACTAGGCGTTGATAAGTAGCCCCCGCAATTTTTTAGCCCGAATGGCATCACATTGTAACAATAAGTACCATACTTAGTGATGAAGGATGTCTTTTCTTGATCATCCTTATCCATTGGTATCTGGTTATAACCAGAGTAGGCATCGAGAAAGCTAAGGGTCTCGTGGCTAGCAATAGCATCGATCATGCGATTGATGTTGGGCAAGGGAAAAGAATCTTTAGGGCACGCCTTGTTTAGATCTTTATAATCTATGCACATTCTTAGCTTATTTTCCTTTTTAGGAACTACAACTACATTTGCTAGCCACTCCAGGTATTTCACTTCTCGTATGGACCCTATATTTAAAAGCTTAGTTACCTCATCCTTGATGAATGCTTGTTTGACCTCGGACTGAGGCCTCCTCTTTTGCTTGACCGGCCAGAATTTCGAATCAATGCTCAATTTGTGAGTTGTAATTTCCGGTGGTATCCCTGTTATGTCAAGATGGGACCAAGCGAAAGAATCTTCATTAGCTAAAAGAAATTTAATAACTTTGGCCCTGAGCTTGGAGCTTAGGCCCGAACCCAGCTATACCTTTCGATCCAGTGAGTCGCCTCGGAATGAAATCTGCTCGAGTTCCTCGACCGTTGATTTGGTTACATCGGACTCGTCGGGACCGATGAATGACCGGGGAACGCATAATCATCATCTTTGAGATGATCCTGCTCCCCCTTGTTTGTTGAAGGTGGTGTCTGTGATTGCTAAATTGGGTCCTTTGGGAAGGAGAGGTCGGCTTTGGCATTGCTTCTTCTACTGCGAACATCTCCCTTGCAGCATGTTGTTCTTCGTAAATAGTTATGATCCGATCAGCCGATGGGAATTTCAACATTTGGTGCAGTATTGAGGGTACTGCTCCGATATCATGAATCCATGGCCTCCCGAGCAAGGCATTGTAGCGGTGTTCACCGGCAATGTTATGTCCCCTTTGGTTGTCTCGCAAGCCATGTTGAAACCATTGATAATTTGAACTTTAGGAATAATCCGGTCTGCCAATCCGAGCTATTCGATAACCCACGATCGAATTATATTGGTTGAACTACCAGGATCGACAAGTACACGCTTCACCCTAGTTTTGTGTACAAGCATCGATATTACTAAGGCATCGTTATGGGGTTGTATGACTCCTTCTGCATCCTTTTTGCTGAAGCACAAAGCTCCTTCCACCGTATAATCCCGAGTGCGCTTTTCTCGGGTGATAGATATTTTGGTGCATTTTAATACCGGGCCTTGCGGCGTATCTACCCCACCGATTATCATGTTCATCATGTGCTGAAGCTCCTCCTAGTTTGCTGGCCTATTCCTATTCCCGTAATGGTTTTTGGCTCGGTCTCTCAAAAACTCTCGAAGGTGTCCATTTTCGAGCAACCGTGCCACCTCTTCCCTCAATTGTCGACAATCTTCTGTCCATGTGTGCCATGATACTTACATATCAAGCTAGGGTCTCTCTTAGCTGGATCCGATTGCAGCGGTCGAGGCCACTTGGTATCTTTAATGCGACCGATGGCCGATACGAGAGTCGCTGAATCGACGTTGAAGTTATATTCCGACAGTCTGGGTGCTTCTCGGTGACCAGCGGCTTTCTTGAAGTTATTTCTTGCCAATGGTCCTCGGTTCCTTCGATTAGGATCATTCCTCCTTTCCTGTCTTGTAGAACCCTGCCTTCCTGAAATGGCCTTTCGGTCGCCAGGAAACGGTCGATGCCTATCTCTGTTCGATTTTAGCTCTCGGTAATTATCGCTTTGAGTCCTATCATGAGTTCTGATGGGGTAAGTGGATCCAGAGGGGGCCCACAGCTGATCGTCTTCGACCCTAATCTTCGATTGATATCGATTGTGTATATTCGCCCAAGTGGCAGCCGGATATTCAATCAAGCTTTGCTTAAGCTGTTGTGAAGCCGTTGAACTTGGGGCGTTGAGCCCTTGAGTGAAGGCTTGTACGGCCCAATCATCAGTGACCGGTGGTAGGTCCATCCGTTCCATCTGAAAGCGAGATACAAATTCCCTCAGCATCTTGTTGTCTCTTTGCCTAACTTTGAATAAGTCCGATTTCCGTGTCTCGACTTTGATGGCACCCGCATGAGCTTTCACGAAGGTGTCCGCAAGCATAGCAAAAGAATCGATGGAATTCAGGGGCAAGTTGTGATACCAAGTCATTGCTCCCTTTGACAAGGTCTCCCCGAATTTCTTTAAGAGAACGGACTCAATCTCGTCATCTTCGAGATCATTTCCCTTTATGGCGCATGTGTATGCCGTTACGTGCTAATTTGGGTCAGATGTCCCATTGTACTTGGGGGTTTCTGGCATGCGGAACTTTTTTGGTATAGGTTTTGGGGCAGCGCTTGATGGGAAAGGCTGTTGCACGAATTTCTTCGAATCTAAGCCTTTCAACACTGGGGGTGCTCCTGGAATCTAATCCACGCTCGAATTATATGTTTATACTTTTTTGTCATTGGCTTCAATTTTCTTCTCGTCCGACTCAATTCGCTTGGTCAACTCTTCAAGCATCTTCATGATCTCAAAATTTTTCCCCGATCCGCTTTCGTCCGGTTACGCCGTGGCCGGTTTGTTTCCGGGGACGACTCCTCGAGAAGAACCGGCTTCAACCCTATTCGAAACCTGACTGCGACTTTGCAACTGAGCGATGGCCGCTTGCTGGGCTTGTAACATGTCAAATATCATTTGAGACTAATCCCGTCTCCTTCGTCGTTTTGAGTTCTTGAGCGGTGCTCTCTTTGGACACTGTTCGACGGGCCAGAAGTCTGATCCACATCGATCGCCATTTGAGAGTTAGCGTCGACTGGAATTTCATTACCGGGCATCACATTGTTGTTTTCGCCCTGGTGGTCGAACTCGCCATTGACGAACTGAGGCACGGATTGTGAGTGCTACATGACTGCGTTATAACCTGAAACCATAAAATTCTACAAAGAAAAAGCGTAAAATAGTGTGTGTGATAGAAAATTGTATCAAACGTTCACTATTATCCTTAGCCCCACGGTGGGCGTCAAACTGTTTACCTTTAATTACGGGTAACAATTAAATTATATGTGGTTTTAAGAATACGTGACTTGGCCTGATACAATTAAAGAATGAACAATAAATAAAGGCTAAATTCACTAAGTAAGAGAGTAAGCAAACCACCAAAGTTAAATAATTCAGCTGTGATGGAATGAACAAGAATGAAATTAGTGTTTGATGAAGAAAACAGTTAAAATATGCTAAACTTTATATATTGATCGTATCTTGTGTCTTTTACAGTAGGGCTGAACTCTTTATATAGGAGGAGAAAAGAATTCCATACAAGGTAAAAGACTTATTTACAAGGTAAAAAATCCCTAAAATCACTGGGTTCAACGTCTTTGCTGATTTGGGCCGTGATTTCCGCCGAGATGTTTAAATGTCACGAGATTCCCGGTCCTTCCGTTACGCAAATCTGATATTTTTACCATAAGATATTTTACCCGGACCAGTTCCGATAATCTCATCTCGCACGCTTCGGTTTCGAACTTCGTTCTGATGACGTCCGATCCCAGACTTCCCTTCTCGATGTCCCGGTCTTGGCTTACCAGAGGACGTCCTCAATCGACGCTGATCTTTGAAACCCAATACCGATGCTCCCTGTGCACTCGATCGTATCCGGCCCCATACAAATATTAATATTATTAAAACAAAACTTTTAGTATAAGTAATACAAAAACGAAAAAATGTATACATGAAAGGAATAATACGTATAGTTTTCCTCAAAATATATATAAGTCCATGTGTTCCTAAAAGTATGCTTTTGCTTACACAAATCACCAAACCATCGTCTCCAATTATAAATTTATAATCAATTATTTTAGTAATCCAAAAGATCCACTTCAAACCGTTTGTGCATTGTTGTACCATATCGCGAGTTGTGTTGATTTGCATATATTCGTCACACAAAAGAAATTAACTATAATTACATTTTGACGAAAGATTATGCTACAAAATACAAACTATCGACTAACGAAGAACAAAAGTGATTGAACCACATGTTATGAAGATGAACAACAACAAAAAAACAAATAAAAAAACAAAAGACGCAGTAAAGTTATTTATCGAGTAGGATATAAATTTTTTTTTAAAGGATAATTCAATTGGACTCATTTCAAAGTATGGACTAATCCAGGAAAACACTTTGCGTAGGAGCTACTGCATTTGCAAAATTACCTATTTGATCTCGTTTCACTTATCGTGATAAATTCTTATCGATTATGTACTGATCAATGACCACAATGACGTATGGATGTTGGTTTATAACATTCAGGATAAATTACTTATAGCTTATTTGACCAAGCTTCTAAAATAGGCTTATTTTAAGAAATATTTTTTTTAAAATTATTTTCGGTGAGAAATAATTTATGTTTTGCTAATTAATTTGAAAAATATTTTTCAAAAGCAATTAGTGTTTGGCCAGACTTTTAAAAAGTATTTCTAAGAGTATTTTTCTCAAAGTTCTTTTTTAAAAAACTGCTTTAAAAGAGAAGCTATTTTTTTCTGTTTCTCAAAAACTAATTCTGCTTCTACTCAAATATATTTTTTTCCTTCTAGAAACATCACCAAACACTATAACTTTAAAAAAAGAATACTTTTGACTTTAAAAATGTTTAGCCAGGCTATTAGTATGCAATCATAAAATCTTATATCGTCATGCTCGCTAAATCATTTTAAATCTTTTATAACTTCATAAAGTGTGGGCTTCAAGTACATCAATGAGTGCATCACCCAAATGACATTAACTTGAAACATGAGAGTACCCAAATTAAAGTTCCTTTCAATTACAGTACTAAACAGTGCTACTCATTACATTACATCTTAGAAGAAATATTCACACTAAATGGTCCTTTCAACTACCTAACTGTAAATTTTCAATATTTTAATATTTTTTGTCTATTCAGTTGTTGCTTGGTTATGCTCTCCCCGTTAATTTTTTACTTGTCCAGTATTTTAAAAATAGATTTTTACTTTTACTTGTCTCTTTTAGCTTATCAAGAGAAGACAATTTTTTTTTTTTTTCTGTTATACCCACAATATTAATTACTCATTTCAAATCATTTTCTCAAAATCAGTAAAAACTTGCATCAATTAATATGGGTATCATGGTGAATTATACACTTCATTTATTATTTCTTAAAGGATGTGCAACGTCAATAATGGACAATTAAAAGTGAACGGAGGGAGTATTTTTGAAGTTCATATTTCCTAATCTGGAACAGAATCTGAAAATTTCTGTAGAGTGCTGTATGGGGTCGGATACGATCGAGCGCATAAGAAGCACCGGTCTTGGGTTACGATTATCGGTGTAACTTGAGGTCGGTCTCCTATAGATCGAGACCGACACTTCGAGAAGGGAAGTTCGAGGTCAGGCGTCATTGGGATAAAGTTCGAAGCCAAGGTATTCGAGATAAGGTTGTCGAGACCGGTCTGGGTAAAGCATCTTATGGTAAAAATATCAGATTCGCATAACAGAAGGACCGAAAATCTCGTGGCATGTAAATATCTCGGCGGGAATCATGGCCCAAATCAGCAAAGACGTTGAACCCAATAATTTTAGGGATCTTTTACCCTATAATTAGGTCTTTTACCTTGTATAGGATTTCTTTCTCCTCCTATATAAAGAATTCAACCCTACTGTATACAGGACACAAGATACGATCAATACAACAGTTAGCATATTTTGACTATCTTCTTCATAAGATACTTATTTCGTTACTGCCCCTTCCGTTATAGCTAAATTACTCAACTTTGGTGGTTTGTCTATTCTTTCATTTATTTAAATCAGCATTTATTTATCGTTCATTCTTTAATTGTATCAGGCCAAGTCATGTATCCTTAATACCACGTACAAATTTAATTGTTACCCGTAGTTCAGGGTAAACAGTTTGGCGCCCACTGTGGGGCTAAGGATAATAGTGAACGTTTGATACAAATTTCTGTCACACACACTATTTTACGATTGTTCTTTGTAGAATCTTTTGTTTTCAGGATATAACATAATCATGTCGCACTCACAATTCATGCCTCAGCTCGTCAATGACGAGTTCGACCACCAGGGCGAAAACAACAATGTGATGCTCGGTAATGAAGTTCCAATCAACGCCAACTCTCAAATGGCGATCGATGTGGATCAGATTTCTGGCCCGTCGAACAGTGTCCAGAGAGAACATCGTTCAAGAACTCAAAACAACGAAGGGGACAGGATCAGTCTCAAAATGATATTTGACATGTTACAAGCCCAGCAAGCAGCCATCGCCCAATTGCAAAGTCGCAGTCAGGGGCGGACAGGGTTGAAGCCGGTTCTTCTCGAGGAATTGTCCCCGAAAACGAACCGACCTCGGCACAACCGGACGAAAGCGGATCGGGGACAAATTCTGGAATCATGAAGATGCTCGAGGAGCTGACCAAGCGAGTCGAATCAGGCGAAAAGAAGATTGAAACCAACGACAAGAAAGTAGAAACATATAATTCGAGGGTGGACTAGATTCCAGGAGCACCCCCGGTGTTGAAAGGCTTAGACTCAAAGAAATTCGTGCAAAAGCCTTTCCCGTCAAGCGCTGCCCCAAAACCTATACCAAAAAAGTTCCGCATGCCAGAAATCCCCAAGTACAATGGGACATCTGACCCAAATGAACACGTAACGGCGTACACATGCGCCATAAAGGGGAATGATCTCGAAGATGACGAGATTGAGTCCGTTCTCCTGAAGAAATTCGAGGAGACCTGGTCGAAAGGAGCAATGACTTGGCACCACAACTTGCCCCCGAATTCCATCGATTCCTTTGCCATGCTTGCGGACACCTTCGTCAAAGCTCATGCGGGTGCCATTATGTCACGACCCAAGCCGGAGGGCCGCGACTGGCACCGGACCCTACTCAACGGGCGCCGGCGTACCCTTCATCTGACTTTCCTTATTATCTATAAGGCTTGTCATATACATACAATCTTGAACAATAACCATAATGAACTGGGACATCATAACATGATACGAACATACTTATATACATAATATGTCCAACAAGGCTGCAATGCAAAACCATACAACAAAATATATACGTTTGCCGACAAGGCAATTCAACTGTACATAAGCCAACCCATCGCTTGTCTATGCATAAATTGATACTTGTCTATGAGCCTCTACAAAAACATACATAATGCAACCTACGTCGGAACAGGGCCCCGACATGCCCATAATGCCTATAACAGAATGCATACCAAGACTGTGGCAAGTCCGAAGGATGGATCTTGCCAATATCCGCTGAACTGGGTAGCCTACTGTGGTGGGGGAGCCTCGTCTATCTGTCTGCCCGGACCTGCAGCACGACATGCAGCGTCCACAAATAAAGGACGTCAGTACGGATAATGTACTGAGTATGTAAGACAGGAAACATAAAGTAAGAACAATAATAAGCATCAGGATAAGAGACATATAACTGTACCATCTGAATGCCTCTGAGGGCGACTAACCATGTCATGCCTGACATGCATATGCATATACATATATTTATATCCTTTTTAAAATCATCATATANTATATATATATTTATCCTTCTGAAAATCATCATATACATATATACGCCTCTGTGGGCCTCATCATCATCTTATACATATGTCTTTGTGGGCCTCCTCATCATCATACCCAACTGATCAGTGGTTGCACAATAGGTGCCTGCCCGGCCAACTATAGCGCGGCGCGGTAAAGTAAAATAGATAATGCATGCTGGACTCATAAGATACATACTATCATGGTGCCGTAAGGTCGAAGAAATAATAACATATCAATCCTCCCATAAGAGGGGAAACAAATATACGTACTACTACCTTCTAAGAGTAGAGTATCTTTGGGGTTCGTTCATTGCATTATGTACAATCAGAGTCGTGCAAAAGAAGGAAAAGGACAGTCTCGCATACCTTGTATATACTTCCCAATCTCAAGCTATGAATATTCCACGACTCCTTAGTCTACAATAAGAGAAATGACACTACCGTTATCGTTTAAGCGTTGTAACTATTATGTATCGACTGTAACTTATTTTGCGATAAAACGGACAGCACCTCCCCTGTATATATGACTTCCCACAAGTTAACACCATCACCAAACAGCCCAAACAACATCAATAATAATCATATTAAGCCTCCCAAAACAATCCACGCACAAGTCAATCACTTCATACATACGATGGCCACCAAAGTCGTGTCAAACGACCCGGAAATGTTACGAACAACTATCAGCCCACAACCCTAAATCTATATGGTGTTTATCCACACCCTTCCTCCTCCAAAACTCCACAAATCAATAGTAAAACATGCAGCTTTAAAGCAACACAAAACAGTCCGCTACAATTGAATAACTCGAACTCACGGCTTCCGATCACCGTCCCGTGAGTTCTTATATGTATAGAACGAATTACCATAAATCAAAAGTAGAAAAAAGTATGAAAGAGAGCAGTAAACTCACCTTAATTGTTGGATATCTCAGCCCTTTCCTTGGTTCTTTAAACTCTAGGTTTCACCCCCAATTAGAACTTGAGAGAGAGGGAAAATCGATTAGGGTTTGTGTGGGATTTTTAGGGAGGGGTTGCAGGGGTTCAATTTCGGTTTTGAAGGTTTGGAATGATAGTGAAATAACTGAGTTTAAAAGCTCTTTAAGGTCCCCTCTTGGCCGACTTTGGGGCTTTTAATTTTGTCCCCTAATTTTGACAAGTAGGTGATGCACCTACTTGTCACCTACCAATTTGCGCAGGTCTGCTGAAATACAATTATCTCAATACTCTGAGATCGTATTGACAAACGGTTTGATGCGTTCGAAACTGGACTCATAGACCTTTAATTTGGTAGGTAGATCACCCCGTAATTCCTTGTAAATTGGGAGAAAAGCTCAGAAACATTTGACCTAATGTTTAAGTAAAATTGTGAACCTAAGTTGCGACAACTTTTGTCGACTTTTGTTTCATAACTCGTTTGACTTCAAGACTTATGAAACGGATATTATATGATTCAAATGCCTTAAAACATGACCTATTGGTGATGTTAATCACCTCTCGATTTACCCAAAAATACGAGTTACAACATCCTTAACTCGTTTATCTTCTTATACTTGTTAACCACCCTTATACACCCTTGCATCATTTAAGACTAGTAGGACTAAACTCTTATTGTCTCAAAGGTAATTCTCTTCTTGGACCTATGTAGACTGTCTTACAGTGTAATCTAACGTGTACAAATATGGGTTATAACACATTAAAGTCGAGACACGGAAATCAGACTTATTCAGAGTCAGGCAAAGAGACAACGAGATGCTGAGGGAATTTGTATCTCGCTTTCAAATGGAACGAATGGACCTACCACCGGTCACGATGATTGGGCCGTGAAAGCTTTCACTCAAGGGCTCAACGCCCGAAGTTCAACGGCCTCACAACAGCTTAAGCAGAGCTTGATCAAATACCCGGCTGCCACTTGGGCGGATATACACAATCGGTATCAATCAAAGATCAGGGTCGAGATGATCAACTTGGAGCCCCCTTGGGATCCGCTTACCTTATCAAAACTCATGACCAGACTCAAAGAGATAATTATCGAGAGCCAAGATCGAACAGAGACAGACATCGACCGTACCCTGGCGATCGAAGGGCCATCCCAGGAAGGCAAGGTTCTCCGAGACAGGAGAGAAGGAGCTATCCTAATCGAAGGAACCGAGGACCGCTGCCGAGAAATAACTTCGAAAGAGCCGCTGGTCTCCGAGAAGCACCCCGACTGTCCGAATACAACTTCAATGTCGATTCACCGACTCTCTTATCCGCCATCGGTCGCATTAAAGATACCAAATGGCCTCGGCCACTGCAATCGGATCCGGCCAAGAGAGACCCCAACTTAATATGTAAGTACCATGGGACACATGGACATAAATTGTCGTCAACTGAGGGAAGAGGTGGCACGGTTGCTCGAAAACGGGCACCTTCGAGAGTTTTCAAGCGACCGGGCCAAGAACCATTACGGGAACAGAAACAGGCCGACAAACTAGGAAGAGCCTCAGCACACGATCAACATGATAATCAGAGGGGTAGATACACCCCAAGGCCTGGTGTTAAAGCGTACCAAAATATCTATCACCTGAGAAAAGCGCACTCGGGATTATGCGGCGGAAGGAGCTTTATGCTTCAAAGATAAATATGTGGAAGGAGTCATACAGCCTCATAACGATGCCTTGGTGATATTAATGCTCTTACACAAGACCCGGGTGAAGCGTGTACTTGTCGATCCCGGTAGTTCAGCCAATATAATTCGGTCGTGGGTCATCGAGTAGCTCGGATTGACAGACCAGATTATTCCCGAAGTTTGGATCCTCAATGGTTTCAACATGGCATGCGAGACAACCAAAGGGGAAATAACGTTGATGGAGAACACTGCTGGTACTGTTCGGGCAACAAAGTTTTGCGTGATTGAAGGAGACATGAGATACAATGCCTTGCTTGGGAGGCCTTGGATTCATGACATCGGAGCTGTACCTTCAACATTGCACCAGATGTTGAAATTCCCATCGGCTGATGGGGTCGTAACCGTTTACAGAGAACAACATGCTGCGAGGGAGATGTTCGCAGTGGAAGAGACAGTACCAAAGCCGACCGCTCCTTCCCAAAAGACTCAATAACAATCACAGTTACCACCTTCAACAAACGAGGGTGAGCAGGATCAACTCGAAGTTGACAATTATGGGGTTCCCCGGTCATTTATCAGTCCAGACGAGTCTGATGCGACCAAATCAACGGTCGAGGAGCTCGAGCAGATTTCACTCTGAAGCGACTCGCCTGATCGAAAGGTATACCTGGGTTCGGGCTTAAGCTCCGAGCTCAGGACTAAACTAATTAAATTTCTTTCGGCTAACGAAGATTCTTTTGCTTGGTCCCATCTTGACATAACAGGGATACTGCCAGAAATTACAACTCACAAACTGAGCATTGATCCAAAATTCCGGCCGGTCAAGCAAAAGAGGAGGCCTCAGTCCGAGATCAAGCAAGCATTCATCAAGGACGAGGTAACTAAACTTTTAAATATAGGATCCATACGGGAAGTTAAATACCCGGAGTGGCTAGCAAATGTAGTTGTAGTTCCTAAAAAGGGAAATAAGCTAAGAATGTGCATATATTATAAAGATCTAAACAAGGCGTGCCCCAAGGATTCCCTTCCCTTGCCCAACATCGATCGCAGGATCGATGCTACCGCTGGCCACGAGACCCTTAGTTTTCTCGATGTCTACTCTGGTTACAACCAAATACGAATGGATAAGGATGATCAAGAAAAGACATCCTTCATCTCTAAGTGTGGCACTTATTGTTATAACCTGATGTCATTCGGGCTGAAAAACGCAGGGGCTACCTACCAACGCCTAGTAAATAAGATGTTTGAAAAAGAACTAGGATTAACAATGAAAGTTTATATTGATGACTTGTTAGTTAAGTCCCTGCGAGCAGAGGACCATTTGAGTCATTTGCAGGAAACATTCGATGTACTAAAAAGGTACAACATGAAGTTGAACCCAGAGAAGTGTGCATTCGGAGTGGGTTCGGGAAAATTCCTTGGTTTCATGGTCTCGAACTGAGGAATAGAAATCAACCCCGAGAAAATCAAAGCCATCGAAGACATAACGATTGTAGACAGTGTGAAAGCTGTGCAGAAACTGACAGGTCGGATAGCAGCCCTAGGCCGATTCATCTCGAGGTCATCCGACAGGAGCCATCAATTCTTCACCTTGCTGAAAAAGAAGAACGAATTCTGGTGGGGACCAGAATGTCAGCGTGCATTAGAAGAGCTTAAAAGGTATCTCTCCAGTCCACCTTTGTTGCATACGCCAAAAACGGGTGAGCAATTATGCCTTTACCTTGCTGTTTCAGAAGTAGCGGTGAGCGGGGTCCTGGTCCGAGAAGAACAAGGTACGCAATTCCCCATTTATTACATCAGTAGAACCCTAGGTGAGGCCGAAACTAGATACCCACATTTGGAAAAGTTAGCACTCGCTTTATTGAGTGCCTCTAGGAAGTTAAAACCCTACTTCCAATGCCACCCCATATGTGTAGTGACCACTTATCCCTTTAGGATTATTATGCACAAACCTGAGCTATCAGGTCGACTGGCCAAATGGGCCATCGAAATAAGCGGATACGATATTGAATATCGACCTCGAACCTCGATCAAGTCTCAAGTGCTAGCAGATTTTGTCGCCGACTTTACGTCGTCGCTTATCCCCGAGGTCGAGAGAGAACTAATGACTGAATCGGGGACTCCTTCGGGAGTGTGGACTTTGTTCACAGACGACGCCTCTAATTCGAAAGGATCGGGGCTTGGTATCGTACTTATACCCCCAACCGGGAATACAATTCAACAGTCTATTAAGACTGTAAAATTGACTAACAACGAAGCAGAATATGAGGCTATGATTGCAGGTTTAGAGTTGGCCAAAAACCTGGGAGCAGAGATAATCGAGGCCAAATGTGATTCCCTCCTCGTAGTCAACCAAGTAAATAGGACATTCGAGGTCAGAGAGGGGCGTATGCAAAGGTATGTGGACAAGCTTCAGGTCACACTACATAGGTTTAAAGAATGGACCCTACAGCACATACCGTGAGAGCAAAATAGTGAGGCCGATGCCCTCGCCAACTTAGAGTCATCGGTCGAAGATGAAGAGATTGATTCTGAAAAGGTCGTACAACTATTGAGGTTGGTGGTGGAAGAAGGTCATGCCGAAATCAACTCAACAAGCTTGACCTGGGATTGGAGAAACAAATACATAGAATATCTTAGTTCAGGCAAGTTGCCATCGGATCCCAAAGAATCAAGGGCGTTACGCACAAAGGCAGCCCGATTTTGTTTGGCCGGCGACAGAACCCTATACAGAAGAACATTCGGAGGTCCCCTCGCCATATGTCTTGGGCCTGGTGACACCGAATACATCTTAAAGGAGATAGACGAAGGCACATGCGGCAATCACTCCGGCTCCGAATCCTTGGTTCGAAAAATAATTCGGGCCGGTTACTATTGGATCGACATGGAGAAAGATACGAAGGAGTTTGTACGCAAGTGCAGCAAATGCCAAAGGCACGCACCGATGATTCACCATCCCGGAGAGACATTGCATTCGGTCCTATCGCCATGGCCGTTCATGAAGTGGGGAATGGACATCGTCGGCCCTCTCCCTCGTGCACCAAGTAAAGCTCAATTTATTCTTTATGACTGACTACTTTTCCAAGTGGGTAGAAGCAGAGGCTTACGAAAAGGTCAGGGAAAAAGAAGTGATCGACTTCATATGGGACCATATTATTTGCCGGTTTGGGATGCCCTCAGAAGTCGTATGTGATAATGGCAAACAATTCGTTGGCAGCAAAGTGACAAAGTTCTTCGAAGACAACAAGACCAAGAGAATATTGTCAACTCCATATCACCCCAGCGGCAACGGTCAAGCCGAGTCAACCAACAAGACTATAATTCAAAACTTGAAGAAAAGGTTAGCCGACGCAAAGGAAAAATGGAGGGAAATGCTGCTCGAGGTTCTGTGGGCATACGCACAACCGAGAAAACCAGCACCGGGGCCACCCCATTCTCCCTAGTCTACGGTGCTAAAGCACTGATACCAGTCGAGGTAGGCGAACCGAGCATCAGGTTCCGATACACAACTGAAGAATCAAACCAGGAAGCTATGGACATCAGCCTAGAACTATTGGATGAAAGGAGGGAAGCAGCCCTTGTTCGGATGGCGGCGCAGAAACAAAAAATTGAAAGGTATACAATCGGAGAGCCCATCTCCGATACTTCAACATTGGGGACTTGGTACTCAGAAGAATTAAACCCAACGCTCGATATCCAAACGAAAGAAAACTAGGGCCGAACTGGGAAGGGCCCTATACTATCTTGAAGGTTACCGGAAAGGGGTCTTACAAGCTCGGAACTATGGATGGCAAGCAGCTGCTAAACAATTGGAACGTGAGCCACCTAAAGCGATATTGTTGTTAAGGTAACAAATTTCATTTTTCATTTTGTTTGTTTTATGATACTAACATCTGCAGGTAGCAAATAGACTGACCTCAAGCCAGGAAACACGGGACACTAGGACTGAAAGCACGCGTTGCACTCTTTTTTCCTTCGACCGATTTTGTCCCAAATTGGGTTTTACGGCAATGTTTTTAATGAGGCAACCAAGAGTCATGCTAACTTAGATCGGTCGCTCATCAAAGATAATGATATTTGGTGCACAACTTCGATCGACCTTGAATATCTGGAGATTGCTTGTCTATTTCGAATCCTTGCTTAGCTACTTCAAATTTTGGGGGACTTCACGCAGATCATTAGGAATCAATGTAAGGGTCAAACGGTCGAAGGTACCGTGCCCAAATAGATTGATCTGCCCCTTAAGCAAAGTTGTACAAGCGTATGAGTGCTAATAAAGTTTCTTTGGCACCGATATTCCGTTTCTGAGCCCAAGGGCCTCTTTGATTTTCATTACATTATCGAAAACTAACGTTGTTCAAATGTTTGCGCTAAATTCAGATGGGAGTAAGACCTATTAAGGCAAACCCCAAATTTGATTAAAGGGCCAAGGCCGTATCGAGCTAATAAAACTCGAAGGGAAATAAGACCTACTCAAGCAAATCCCAATTTATAAAAGGCTAAAGCCAAACCAAGCTAAACTCGAGGATGATTGAAACTTGCCAAGGCAAAACCTCGATTCTTTAAAAGGGCTAAGGCCAAATCAAGTCATTAAAGTTCAAAAGGGAACAAAATTTGCTAAGGCATGATCCCGATTTCTAGGCCAAGGCCGCATCGAACTAATAAAGTTCGGGGAGAAACAAAGCCTATTAAGGAAACTCCGAATTCGCAAAAGGCTAAGGCCGAATCGGGTTAAAACCTGTTAAGACGGATTCAATTCCTTAACGGACCAAGGACCCCTCGAGGCGTGGGCCTTATTCGATCAGCCATAAAGGAAGAAAATCTATGGTGAAATAAATCCTAGCTAAGGCAGGAAAATTTGCGAGATATGAAAATTTCGAAACTGAGTCAGACAAAAAAAGGGGAATTCTTTTATATATGCAAATTAAAGTATATTACAAAAAGGCCGTATCATTTTACAGGTAGCATCAATCAGAATCATCATCTTCTTCTTCTTCAGGGAAGGCCCGCCTCCTTGCTTCGGCTTTGATGTTTGCTGCTTCATCTACCTCAGAAGATAGATCGAAGCCTCGAGCTTGTAGCTCCTCGAGGACGGAGAGACGGGTCTGGCACATAGTGTACTCGACCAAAATCTTTGATTGCTCCTGGGCGGCCTCATCATCAGCTCTGTATTGAGCTATAAGATCATCGGCGTCGGCTTTGGACGTGGCAATCTCGGACTTTGCTGATTGTAGCTCGTTCACCAGAACATCCCGATCCAGAGTGAGCGTCTCGACTTGGGACTGAAGTGATTCGGTGCTATTAGTCAAAATTCCGATTTTTTCTTGTGCCTCCGAAATTTGCTCTTCCAAAGGAACTACACGAGCCTGGAGGGTCTCCTTTTCCGAAGTCAATAATCGATTAGTATGCTGCCCCAGCTGGTCGATTGCTTTGTCATGCTCTCTGCGTATGAAGTCCAGCTCGGCTAGAAGGCTCGACATCTCCCCCTCGGGTCGCTGGCGCCGTGCCTTTTCTTCCCTTTGCCGAAGAAATGCCTCGTGATGAAGCACCGAAGACTGTAAGTGTGAGAAAAAATAAAACAGTCAGTACAAGTCGAAGAATAAGATAACGGGCACCAAATAGAGCTTATGAGGAAGTGCACCTTATTCGCCGCCTGTTGAGCTTCGTTGAATAAACAGGCCACGTCCACCGCATCCATTGCTGCCTGATCCTCTTCGGTCACCAAACAACGAAGGTAGCTAGCCACGCCTACGGGCGCAACCAAAACCCTAGCATCTTCGGGAATGGTGAACTTTACTGCTCTCTTCCGATCAGGATTGGAACTTGGAGCGGGAAATCTATCGACTAACTTGAGACCGATAGACACCCCGATCGTCTCGGCGGGAGGACTCCTTCTCGGCACTTCGAGCCCGAAGGTATCAGCCGATGGCACTCCATCGAAGAACTCTTCGAAAGGCCCCTGCCGATACCGGGCCTTTGCTCGGTGTGTGCGTCCTTGCGGCCTGGGCTTCGTTAAGGGTTTCTTCCGAAAGAAGAGAGAGTCAATTGTCTCTGGGAGGTCCGAGATCCCTTGTACTGCCTCCCCTACATCGACACATACCCCGGTCCTCGTCCCTGCCTCGAGATCCTCTGCTCGAGGGATGCAAGCTTCATTAACCGACGGCTCGGGGACTGTCCGAAGGTTCATTATTTGAAGTACCAAGGTCCCTATCCTCCTCGGAATCGTCGCTCAATCGCATGGCCAGGTCGGCGATTCTAAGCTTACGAGCTATGCTTTTCTTCTTGACCTTCCTTTTCTCGGGCTCTAAGGGACCGGGGACTTCTTTTCTCTTCTTCTCTCCCTCCTTCTCCGAGACTGGGGGAGGACAGGGAACCTCTTTATCGATGGGCGTCGGCCTCAATTCAGCGTCCTTCGATAGACTTGTGAAGAAAGGGGGAAATTAATTAGTGGCAGCACTGATCACATGAAATAAGAAATATGAATATTATTGAGCTCACCATGATTTTTGGCCTCCCAATGGCCCTTCGATATTTCACGCCAGGCACGTTCTGAGTAGTACCTTTGGGCCACCACCTTCCGGACCCACTATTCCAGATGCTGAATCGCAGCCGGCATTTGGAAACAGCTATATTTTGCAAAATATATTAGCGACATGACAAACGAGAGACAACAAATGAATTACGATAGCGAAATGATTCTTACGGTTCATGTTCCACCTTTCAGGAAACGGCATATCTTCAGCAGGGATCAGATCCGACATTCTTATTCGGACAAATCGGCTCATCCAGCCCTTGTCCCTGTCTTCGTCGATGCTCGAATATGGGGCTTTGCTTGCCCGACGAGCAAGTTTTAGTAGTCCCCCTCGGAAAATCCGGGGATTGTATAGGCGTAGCAGATGATCGATGGTGAAAGGATGCCCATCGACCTTGCTCACAAAAAAACGAAGAAGAAGAATTATCCGCCAAATGGATGGGTGAATCTGCCCCAAAGTAACATTGTACCTTTTACAAAAGGCGTCAATGATGGGGTCCAAAGGTCCCAACGTGAAGGGGTAAGTGTAAACACTCAAGTAACCCTCCACGTGGGTGGTAATTGCCTAATCCTGAGAGGGAATTACCACATCTTTGTTAGCCAGTTACAATCTATTTTCAGCCTCTCGATGGTTTTGCTCGTGATCGAGCTTATATATCTGGCGACCGGTTCACCACGGTCCGGTACAGAAGAGGCCTTCTCTACCTTAAAGTCGGAGCTGATTGAGCATCCGACCGGTACAAAAGCTTTTAGAGGGAGCTCTGTCGAAGTTTCTTCAAGGACGATAGGCTCAACCTCTTATAAAGGTTGAGAAGAAGAGGGTTGCTGCTCTGAGGAACAGATTTGGATGTTTTCGCCATTGAGGATGAAAGATGGAAAACGAGCAAATTGAAGTGAATAAAGGGAAGCTGCTTGAAGAGTAAAGCATGGAGAACTTAAGCGAGATAATACTCAAACGACGCAAAACTTGGTAATTGAAGAATGAAGGGGCTATTTATACTTTTCAAAACCGGCGGTTCGAAACACGAGATGGGAAAGCATTAATTGGTATTTGCAGAAGTTACATGATTTGTCGCCAGCTGGGACACGAAAGGACCTTTTTGGTAGTGCCCACGTGCGTCATCGTGTTGCCGTCATCCATCAACAAGACATTTTTATGTTATCCGATTTGACGCTTCGAACTTCGTGTCGTACTCAATAAGAATGTTCCCACATAACCTAATCTTGAAAAATGGCGGTTCATATCGTTTCTTGTCATTACTTTCCAAAAATTGAGGGGACTATCTGTATGGGGTTGGATACGATCGAGCGCATAAAAAGCACCGGTCTTGGGTTATAATTATCGGTGTAACTTGAGGTCGGTCTCCTGTAGATCGAGACCGGCACTTTGAGAAGGGAAGTTCGAGGTCAGGCGTCATCGGGATAAAGTTCGAAGCCAAGGTATTCGAGATAAGGTTGTCGAGACCGGTTTGGGTAAAGCATCTTATGGTAAAAATATCAGATTCGCATAACGGAAGGACCGAAAATCTCGTGGCATGTAAATATCTCGGCGGGAATCACGGCCCAAATCAGCAAAGACGTTGAACCCAATAATTTTAAGGATCTTTTACCCTGTAATTAGGTCTTTTACCTTGTATAGGTTTCCTTTCTCCTCCTATATAAAGAATTCAACCCTACTGTATACAGGACACAAGATACGATCAATACAACAGTTAGCATATTTTGACTATCTTCTTCATAAGATACTTATTTCGTTACTACCCATTCCGTCATAGCTAAATTACTCACCTTTGGTGGTTTGTCTATTCTTTCATTTATTTAAATCAGCCTTTATTTATCATTCATTCTTTTATTGTATCAGGCCAAGTCATGTATCCTTAATACCATAGTTCAGGGTAAACAAATGCTAATATTCTGTGGAGAATATATATATATATATATATATATATATATATATATATATATATATATTAATTAGGAGAAATTTATGCCTCTTACTACGTTGGATTTCATATTTTAAGATAGTTAAACACTATAAATCCCCTTTTCTGTCCTTTTTTTTATTCAATCGTAACAACATATATATATATATATATATTCAATTATACACTTCATAATTCCCAACCAAGTGTAAGAAATCAAGTGAAACTTAAATACTCATATAATAAACGTAACCCTGTTTATGCATATACAAGTTCAAGAGAGAAAATTTTTATTACTAAAACGGCTTGCTAGGTGAAAAATAAAACTCAAAAAATGCAAAACAGTTATTTGATTAGGTTGAAGTCATACTACACAAGCGAGGACTGTGTATCGACTACAGATCATAACTCATGTACGCTGTCAAAAAAATCTTTTCATTATCCAAAGAAATCAACTGAATACATCTCTTATATATGGGAATAACAAAAAACTAACCAAAATTAAGCGCGTGTCGGTAGTGGCTCAACGCTACTCTTGCAAAACCTTTTGCAAAAGCATATTCCTCAAAATCTCCTTTGTACTTGCGCCTCGAAACGAAACGAATTGGTTAATTGGGCTGCAACATCTCTGGGCGATAGATAAGGTAAGGATGTTAAGAGTAGTCAATTCATTCATAAATTTGGGACGAAAATAAGAAGCATGAAATTGAATCTGGACATAACACATAAACAAGGGGGAAAAGCGAAATAAAAAATAAAAAAATTTGCTGGAACTGACACCAACTTGGCAGTTTATTTTAAATGAGTGCAGCCATGGCTTAGTTTATAGTTCATAGTAGCCATTAGATTTTTTTAATGGTTGAGAGTTGTGACTTTTTAAGAAGAATATGAAGCGCCACTTTTTCTCAAAACAGGCGTCTGAATGAAGCGCCTACTTGTAGTTCTTTTTAATTAAATATAGGGTATAACTAAATTAAATAGGGTATTAGGATAAATTAAGAGGGTAGTTAAGTAATTTGATTTTTAAGTTTAGGGGCTCCTGTTTTTAATATATTGTAGATAAGGTCAGCATTTTTTATATATAAAATAGATATTGAACTCCTTTATGTGAGAACTCTATTTTCGTCTTTGCTTACAATAGATGGAAAAAGTACTCCTACACTTTTCTGGTCTTTTAGGAGTGAGTTACAGATGCATACCTGTTAGAGTTTACGCCATTTATGCGCTAGAGGGGTGAATAGTGTATTGATCAATTAAAAAAATTTATCAGAATTTTTTGTTCTTGTAATTCATGTAACTAATATATATAGAAAATAAAGAAGACAAGACTTTTACATGAAAACTTTCTTGTTCAAGGTAGTAAAAATTACGACTCAACTCTGTAATTTTCTTCACAAAATTCACCGAGCATTTTCTGGTTATAAAACTCTTTTATAACATAAGAGACTCAATCTTGTAACTGAACAGCCTACAATCAAATTGATCGTAGCTATTCACTCTAAACTAATTTCTTAATCTAAAAGAAAAAGATTGTCACTCAAGAGTTCTTACAAATAGCTTCTAATACAAACAAAGTAAGATTACAACTCAAAACGCCTATCACAAGATCAAGACAAAATGAACTAAACTTGAATTAATCTCTGGACTTGGGTTCTTCAACTTGTCTTGCTCTTGGTTCTTGCAAAGTTGCTGCTAGCAAGAAGGATCTCTCAAATTTTTATATGGGTGCGCAACCTGTGCAGAAATAAACTCGTACTATAAATATGAATATATAGTAAATGGCTAAGAATAGAAGAGTATATCAAGTTGCACCAAATCTCCTAACCCTAGCAAATAAAGAAAGTAAATAAATTCCTTTCATCTTCCAAAAAAGTAAAATTTACTTCAATGAGTACTTCCTTAAATCTTGGTCGAAACGCAACCAATAAAGATCTGCCAAAATTTTCTGACATTATCATGTGGCTTCCAGGTCAGCATAGTATAAATACAACCTTGTTGGGTGCGAAAGTAAATTCCATTTAGCTAGGACTCTGGCTGTACAGGAACCACTAGTAGACCCAAAGTCTGAGACTACCGGGTAACATATTTGTTGATCATCAAAACTATATTTTTAACAAAATTTTCCTTTTTGATAATGACAAACAAATGAACACGAAACCACTTTATCAGATTATTCTGCCAATTTGAATATTTTACCAAAATTAAAATTTTATTCTATTCACTTCCGTGCACGCACTTCCCACTTCTGGCATCATTGAAAAAGAGAAAAATACGGTTAACTAACAATTATAGAGTATATCTCTCTTATGGCCACTGGGGTTACACAACAAATAATTAATAGAAAGACATTCAACATAATCAATCTAAGGATGCTAGCCATAAAAAGCAGAAACATCAATGCAGTATAGGAATCACTAAGCAAAAATAGTAAATTAGTTAAAGAAGCATTGTTAGTTCATAAAAATCAATTCATAACTATAACTTACATTGCCACAAAAAGAAATTTTAAGTGAATGAAAACTGCATGAACAACTAGGTCTAAGGAAGTTTGAGACTCTACTCAAACTGGAAAGGCTAGGCTGGCTAAGTGAGTGTAGGACCGCAGAATTGAAGATGTGGAACTAGGCACCTAGATTTTTAGAATTTTGTTCCCTTTCTCTTTTCAAGTCATCCTCTAGCTTTTGACTAACAGTCTTCATTCTGGCAATTTCTGCAGCTTGTATCTCCACCTGCCATTAAAGAGTCAGCACTTGTTGTTGAAGCTCTGAAATTTTAGTAGTGTTAGGAGAACCACTAACAGGAAAGGTTCCTCTTCAGCCTACTTTTATACCCAAAACTATTTAGAATTTATTTCCCTAAACATCCAACATATTTGTAAATTTCTCCTTGCTAACATGGGCTCCAAACTGAGCAATTACCTCATACAAGATGAACCTATAGGGAGTGGAGTGCTTACTATTGTATATGTTTTTCATCTATCTATGATCATACCACATGAAAATTTATCTTTTTTTCCTCTCCAGTAGATCCATTTAGGCCATGTCAACAGCATTGGCTTCATGTCTCCTTCCGACCTTCTTAGCACAAGTTTGTGTACAAATTCAAACAGTAGTTTGTGAAAATGAGACATTTTCCTCTTCCATAATTTTCCATGTTTCTTCTCCTCTTTTCTAGAGAATTTCTTGGTGACAAACAAAGGAATGATTCTTTCTTCTCTGCTTGGCCATATGCCCTTCACATATTCATAGTAACCAGTGGCAGTAACCCTCAATATCTCACCTAACTTCTCCTTATCAAACACAATGGCAGTGTCTCCTACTCTTCTTGTTACCACTCCTTCAACTACACTGCAGGGGATGAAAAATTCCACTACGTCTTCTTCGCAGAATCTCCTGTCTTATTTTAGAAATAGGTTCTTCCACCTTGTTTCTCCAGTTTTTCAACCAGCTTTGTTGTTCCATTTCTATTGACAACTGAGATTATCTTTCCTCTCAGTACCTTAGCCTTAAAAAACCTCAAGATTATGGCTTTTTTTTCTCCTTTCTCTCCAAAACTAATTTTCTTACCACCATCTTTTTTTACATTTTTCTCTTTCTTCACTTTCTTCTCCTTTATTATTCTAACCTTCACACCTTTATCAATTACCTCAATCGGATCTCCAGCAATACCAGATTCCCCAACCTTTTATTTTTTTCTTCCCTCCTTCTTTCAAGCTCTTCAAGAGATGTAGCCTCAGCATACTTCTTTCTTCCCCTGGTATATGACCTTCTCTAAAGGGTAGGCATAGAAGCTGGAGCTGCCTTCTTTTCGGTTATGACAAGTTCTCTAGTTCCCCTCACTAATCTTCTCATTTTAGAGGTCTTTAGAGGGGAACCTGTCCCAGATCTCAAGTGCTTCTTTCTTTTTTCCCTATTTCATTCCATACACAAATATCAAGGCCACATCATCATCATCATTCTCCTCATCTACCAGTTTAAAACTAGCTTCATCATATTAACCATTAGATCTCTCTTCCCTGGTTTCTTCCACTTTTGCTTCATTGACTGAAGAGGAACAACATCAGGGTCATAAGCTGGTGCCTGATCTGTCTCCCATCTACACCACCACTTGTCTCCCTCACACTGCTTCATCGTCTGTTATGGAGCAGCTATTGACTCAAAGTCATCAGCTGGAGCCTTGTCTTCTCTGCAGGTCTCATCTCTGTCATAGAACCTAATCTATCCTCCACTATCTCCTCTTTACCATCTCCAAAATCATGTCCTTGTTCCCCCGCTACTAAAGTTCCAACTTCCACACATGGTTCTCCCTGAATATCACTACCCAAAGCTTCATTCACACAATCACCCTCATTCACAGTTGCCTCAACTGAAGCTTCATCTTCTGCATACGGTTCCCCCGGAGTATAGTACCCAAGGACTCACTCACACCATCACCCTCATTCACAGTCACCTCTCCTTCCTTTTCATAAGCCTCCACAGTACCAACAACCCTAGATTTTCCCCCTTTTGACTAGTATTTTCCCCAACCATATCCCTAGATTCATCAATGGTTTCTCTCTTTTCACTCAAATCTTGGCTAGGCATAATCCTAGATTATTCTCTACTTATTGTTACCATAAGTACTTTATTATTTTGTTAGCTGCGAGGTTTTCAGTTATTACCTCAGTTTCGGTATGTGAGAGTTTGGTTTTGCTTGTGTTTCCTCCTTGTTTGAACTGGCATCTGGATCCTTTCCCAGTTTTATCCTTCTTTCCCATCTCTCCATCTTTTGTTAGGCTTCTACCCACTCACACTATTTATCCCCCTCTATCAGTGGCTTCTTTCTTACGACCATCTTCTTCGTCATCGTGGTTGTCTAACTGGAAAGAGATTCACGTGAAATGGAAGGATTTTGCGTGTTTTTAGATCGAGTTTTTAGTGCTCGAAGTTTAGGTCTGGAATTTGAGGATCTAGGCATGCTATTGCTGATTTACCGGGAGTAACGGGTGTTGCACCCTATTTTGCACTGGTCAAATAAGATTCAATTATTATTTCTTTTAATGTTTATAAAAGAGAGTCTCCACCTAATATTTAAGAAATATTAGAGTTCCTATGTGTTTATTAGATTATTATCCTAATGGTCTGCTAACCGGTGAGATTTGGGTAAGGGTTCTAGTTATTCTAAGGAAAAGGTGTTAGGCACCCCTTAAAATCTATCTGAGGTAACTCCTTTAAAATTAGGGGTTCGGAAAAGTAAAGGTCTTTACTCTGCTTAGTCGGGTGCTTAAAGTCTGTAAAGTATCCTAAATCTTGTTTAAAATCTATTATTCTGAAAGAACGTTGTGTATGTACTTTGAAAAGGGGTTATGGGTTTTAAGGTTTTATAATCTATGAAAAGTCCTTCGAAGATGTTTATCCTTACAAAATATTGTGAAGGACTTCTATAAAGAAGTTTGAATGTTCACGTATAATTTAGCAAAAAATAAAAGACCACTAGAAAATATATCATAGGTTGAGATGGGTATACCTCTTTGAAGTTGATTCGATCAGAGTTGTATTTTTGAAACTCAATGAGGTTTGTTTAGTTTGCAATCACCGGCTATGTTTGGTTTTGCTTCTTTGAAAATCAGCCTTATAATTATCCATTCGATTTTGGTCTTTTTTTCCGAAGAGAAATCGTTTCGCTTTTCAAATATGTTTGAACCCAAAACTTATTGAAAATAGTAAGTGATAACAAGACAAAATCTTTTATTTGTTAAGAAAGTAAGTGATCAAAGCATTAAAGTGTTAAGGAGAATAGAACTTCAAATTTTGGATTTTTACTTGAGGGCCTTGGTTTGCCTATGTTCCTAAAACAAAAAAAAAATCAAAAGTATCTAATAATAATGTTACTGTCAGACATATATACAGAATTAAACAACTAGACTTATCATCTAAAAAATGAGAGGGGAAAAAGAACTGACTTTTGATATTGACCCAATGAACCACACCCATCAGATTTTCACACCAGCGACATACTCCATCGAGCAGAAAGGCATCCCAGACTGGAACGTGGGCCTGAGTTCCAAGGAACTCAGTAGGACCAGTTAAAACATGCATACAAAAAAAAAATAAGAAGATAATTAGTGGAAAAAATAATAGAGCATAACAAGAATAAAATAACAAATAAGAATAATGCTTAATGCTGTACTGAATTCAATTTCATTTTTATTAATCCTAGGAAGATTAATAAGAGTCATTGAACAAAGGCATAGAGTAAAATCTTATTCATGGACAAAACCTCCGTTTGAACCCCTAGCACTTCAGAGTCCACAAGGGTCTCATAGATCCGGAACAATGCTTGTGTCAGGGAAGGGCATCTTAACCATAAATCGAGTTTTGCACCCAAATATCCTTAGCCACCCACTCTTACTCTTCCTCAAAGATTTAGGTACAAATGAGATGTCCATTTAATAGTCTCACATTTTCAATATAAAAGAGGCAAATGTCAAAGGTTCAGCCACACAGAAGCATCGATAACTTAAAACAAACAACTATATAAGACATTACAACTATTAATAGATTGCTAAAGCATACTCAGGTAAGAACCAACACAATATCAACCTTGGAGCACTCTTATTAGAGCATTGAGTTTAAAAATAGGTCATCCTATATGGACTATTAAAATTCTAATAGTATCATGGTCCATAAGGTGACACAATGTGTGCAGAATACTCAAGAGGATCACTACTACGACATAATCAAACAGAAGTTGTAAAGTGCAGATGGCTGATTACGTGTTACCACCAGATATGCCCCATTCATAATCTTAAGGTCAGGGATCTCATGTTAAGCAGTCTATGATATTAGTGATTGAAAAATATAGATCTGCATACTTATCCTATATCCTCCTTAGAGCTCTAACATTTCATAACCTTTTGTAAGCATGATCCAGATCACTTGCGTAGGTTACAGAACAATATAACAGTTTTCAGAACAGTTCTAACTGGTATGCACACAACCAGGACTTGCTTTAAACACTTATGCTAATAACATCAATCAGAATCCCCAAAGAACATGTTAAACAAATAGGTCAAAAAATACATTAACATGAATAAGAAAGAAAACTTTTAATCTTCATTTAAACTAATTGACATGATATCTAGTTGTGACAATGTGCACACTATCAGGACAAAACAACACTCAGATTTATAAGTGATGATCATCCAAACAATATTGTCAAGCAGCCATGATTTAACAAGTATATTTATTGAACATTTTAATTGGTCAAAGCAGGGCAGGCAAATCATAACAAGTTCTCATTTTGGATTTGTGAGTAAGTTTACTAGCAGGCTACACCAACAAAACTAACACTTAGTCAAGTTATTAAGTTACCAAGGTAAGCAGTAATCAAATTGACAAGAGAAGTCTGTCCGAACAATGTCTTAGACATCAAATGGTCATGAGACAATCAGGGAAATATTTACATACATATATCCAAATCAAACAGGTGGATGAATGCTGAACATCAATTCAGATGAAAAGGTAGGATTACTACTGTACCCTAGGTTAAAGTTTGTCATATATTCACATCTTTATTAGGTTTATGATAGATCATTCTCTTTCAGTTAGACATAATCAATATGAGGCCAAACATAGATGTTATCTAAGGCTTCTCTGTAACGACCCGGCAGGTCGTTTTGAGAGTATTAGCCCCGAACCTCTATGTATTGCTCCCTGCATTTTATTTTATGGTTATGTAACTTGCCGGGAGGATCTATTTTTGGTTCTGGAGTGAAATGAGACACACAGTCCCTAATTTGAGAGTTTAAGTTCTAGGAACTTACCATAGTTTGAACTATGTGAAGACATCCTCGGAATGGAGTTTTGGTGGTTCCAGTAGCTCCGTATGATATTTTTTTTCTGAGGAGCATGTTCGTATGTTAAATTGGAGGTCCGTAGGTTATTTTAGCGTCAATTGACGTTAGTTGGAAAATTGGATATTTTTGAAAAGTTTGACGGGGAGTGAACTTTTTGATATCGGGGCCAGATTTCGATTCCAGAGGTTGGAGTAGGTTGGTAATGTCAATTATGAATTGTGTGCAAAATTTGAGGTCAATCGAACTTGATTTGATAGGTTTCGTCATCGGATGTAGAAGTTGAAGTTTTCAATTCGTTAGCTTGAATTGATATGCAATTCATATTTTTAACGTTGTTTGATGTGATTTATAGGTTTGACTAAGTTTGTTTGATGTTTTAGGACCGGTTGGTATAATCGGTCGAGGTCCAGGGGGCCTCGGGTGAGTTTCAGATGGTTAACGGATCAAACATGGACTTGGAGAAATTCTGGTGCAAGCGCACCTGCGACAGAAATGGTCGCAAGTGCTCGACTGCATAAGGGGGCTGGAGTAGTGTGGGCAGAGGTCACAGATGCGAGGGAAGTTCCGCATCTGCGAGACCGCGGATGCGAAGTAGGCAACGTAGAAGCGGAAGGGACTCCACAGAAGCGGTTTTCGTCTCGCAAAAGCGAGTCCCAGCAGCAGATTTAGGACCGCAGAAGCGGAAGTTCTGCAGGTGCGGAAGAGCTGACCGTAGAAGCGGTATCGCAGAAGCGAGGAACTTGACCGTAGGGACGAAAGCACTGGGCAGTGTACAAAAATAGAGGGGTTCGAGATTTTCTCATTCTTGGACATTTCAAACATGAGTTGAGGCGATTTTTCAGAGAGAATTCACGGGAAAACTTGAGATAAGTCACTTTTGATCATTGTTAGTCAATAATATTGAATTATCATTGAGTATTTCGACTAGATTACGTATTTTTGCAGTGAAATTGGAGGATTTGTGCCTAGGGATTTTAAAATAAGATTTAAGGATTTGAAGGTCGAGTTGATGTCAAATTTTGGTACAATTGGTATGGTTGGACTCGTGGTCGGATGGATGTTGGCATTTTGTGACTTTTACCTGATTCTGAGACGTGGGCCCGGGTCGGCCTTTTTGGGCGATTTTCTAATTTCTGGCTAAAGTCATAGTTTCATTATTTAAATTTATTTATTGTAGTTGTATTTGTAGTATGTAATTGCTTTTGGCTGGATTTGGGCCATTCGAAGATGGAAAATCGAGGAAAAGGCATTCTTATTGATTGATTAAGCGAGATTTGAGGTAAGTGACTTGTCTAACCTTGTGTGGGCGAAATCCCCTTAGGATTTTGTATTGTTGTAACAATTTGTGATATTTGAGTACTGTGTATGGGAGATGATGAGTGCGTACATGGGCTGATTGTGGAAAATTCTAGTTCTTGCTGAGTAGGCTTCATTTAAATTCCTTAACTGAGTTTCCTTAGCATGTGTAGCTATCATGTTTAGCCTAATATCGCATGTCTACGTGTTTTAACCTTTACTTGAAATTCCTCCAACATACTTAGTTGAATGACATGTTTCCTTGATTATTGTATTCTGTCTTTAACTGTAGGATTCCTTGTCATAATTCGTTGTTCCATAATTTATGAGTTGTATATTTACTTTTGGGACTACGAGGCGGTACCTCGGGAGATCCCCATGTCGTGTATTTACTTTTGGGGCTACGAGGAGATACCTCGGGAGATTCTCCAGTTGCATATTTACTTTTGGGACTGTAAGGCGGTACCTCGGGAGATCCCCCTATTGTGTATTTACATTTGGGACTACAAGGCGATACCTCGGGAACGCCACTGATGTTTCCTCTATTTGTTGTGCTGTTACATATAACCTTTCTCGTTGTTCATTTCTTAGTCATTTCATTGTATTCTTATACTTTCTGCCTCATTTCCTTTTATTCCAATAGGGTCCTGACTAAACCTCGTTATTACTCTACCGAGGTTAGGCTTGGCACTTAATGGGTACCGTTGTGGCGTACTCATACTACACTTCTGTACATCTTTCTGTGCAGATCCAGGTTCTTCCTACCAGGCCAGACACCAGTGAGTTAGACCGTACGTGGAGACTTTAAGGTATATCTGCCAGCGTCCGCAGACCTCGTAGTCCCGCTCTATCCTTATTATGTTGTTTTCCTTATTCTTTTTAGATTCTGATGTGTAGAGACACTTAGTATTTTCTCTTAGAAGCTTGTGACTTATTTCTACCGGGTATTGGCAGTTGAAATTATTAAAAGTTGCAGTTCTTGTTTGTATTTCATATGTTGAGATTTGAGTTCAGTTTTACATGTAGTTATTCCACAAATTGTTAGGCTTTCCTAGTCTTAGAGTCTAGGTGCCATCACGACATCCTGTGGAGGGCAACTGGGGTCGTGACAAATTGGTATCAGAGCTCTAGGTTCATAGCTGTTATGAGTCACAAGCAGGTTTAGTAGAGTATCGCGGATCGGTAGGGAGACGTCTGTACTTATCTTCGGGAGGCTATGGAACTGTTAGGAAAAGCTTCACTTCCTTGAATCTTTATCGTGCGAGATTTTGACCCTGGATTCTAAATTTCTGTCTTTCTATTCTTTCAAAGATGGTGAGGACCCATATAGATGGATCAGATGACCAGATATCCCCGCGCCTTGCTAGAGCCGCAAGAGGTCGGGGCCGGGGTAGAGGTTAAGGACGTCCACGTGGTGCAGCAAGAGCACCCATACGAGCTGCTACTGAGGAGACACCTATAACTCCAGTTGGAGGGCAGGCACAAGAGATGCCTATTAATGCACTAGCCCTCCAGGAGACTCTAGCCCAGTTTCTGAGCATCTTTAGTACCTTGGCTCAGTCAGGATTGATACCACTTGCTCCTGCCACATCTCAGGTCGGGGGAGGAGTACAGACTCCCGTCGCTGGTACCCAAGAGCAGCGGGTCCAGGTTGATCAGGTTCTAAAGATCATACTGATGCAGCCGGTAGCTCCAGTTCATCCTGAGGTTGGGGCAACAGTTTCAAAGGGGGAGCAGCTCAGGCTCGAGAGGTACAAAAAGTACCACCCTCCTACTTTCAGTGGCTTGGCGTCAGAGGATGCCCAGGGTTTTCTTGAGTAGTGTCATCATATCCTCCGTACTATAGGTGTTGCAGAGACTAGTGGGGTTTTTTTCACTACGTTCCATCTTAGAGGAGCAGCGTATCAATGGTAGCGAGCGTATGAGCTGGGTAGTCTGGCTGAGGCAGCTTCACTCACTTGGACTCAGTTCCCAGATATGTTCTTGAGAGAGCATGTTCCCCAGAGTCTCAGAGATGCATGGTGCGTAGAGTTTGAACAGTTGTGCTAGGGTTCTATGATCATGTAAGAGTTTGCGGTCCGGTTCAGTTATTTGGCTAGGTATGCACTAGCTTTAGTTGCTACTCTCCGAGAGCGGGTTCATCGATGTATTGAGGGGCTCAACCCCAGTATTAGATTTAGCATGGCTCGAGAGTTGGAGATGGATATTGCATTCTAGTAGGTAGTGAGGATTGCTAGGAGGTTGGAGGGTATGTAGAGAGAAGAGAGAGAGGCCAAGAGATCTCGAGCGTCTGGCACTTATATTGGTGCTCGTTCCCTAGCTATAGCTCGTCAGGGCAGAGGTTATATGGGTCGCCCTATTCATTCAGCACTTCCAGCAGCCAGCGGTGCTCTGGCCACTCCTAGGCCCCAGGATCCCTATTATGCACTGCCAGTGTCTAGTGCACCTCATGTACGGGGTGCTTTTAGCGGTCAGTCTAGCCGATCAGGCTTGAGTCAGTCACAACAGCCACATCTTCCGAGAGCTTATTTTGAGTGTGGTGACACCTGTCATGTGTTGAGGAATTGCCCTAGACTTAGGAGGGGTACTCCTCCACAGATTTCTCAGGCACCGCGTGCTCCACTGGGTCCTCAGGCTATGATTGCAGCACCAACTACCACCCCACTTGCACCGCCAGCTAGAGGTGGAGGTCGAGCAGTTAGAGATCGCCCTAGAGGGGGAGGTCAGGCTAGATACTATGCTCTTCCTTCTAGGACGGAGGCAATTGCATTTGATTATGTCATCACAGGTATTGTTCCGATCTGTGATAGAGATGCATCAGTCTTATTTTATTCAGGCCCCACTTATTCCTATGTGTCAGCTTATTTTTCTCCGTATTTGGGTGCATCACGTGATTCTCTAAGTTCTCCTGTTTATGTGTCTACACCCATGGTTGATTCTATTGTTGTTGACCGTGTGTATCTGTCGTGTTTGATTGTTCTTAGTGGTTTTGAGACCAGAGCCAATTTATTATTGCTTAGTATTGTGGATTTCGAAGTTATTTTGGGCATGGACTAGTTGTCGCCCTATCACGCTATCCTTGATTGTCACGCCAAGAAGTGACGTTGGCTATACCAGGTCTACCATGGCTAGAGTGGTGAGGTACTTTATATCATGTTCCTATAAGGTTGTCTCATTTCTTAAGCTCAGTGAACGGTTGAGAAGGGGTGTGATGCATATCTAGCCTATGTGAGGATGTTAGTGTTGATACTCCTACCGTCAAGTCTGTTCTGGTGGTGAGGGATTATCCAGACGTACTTTCGGCAGATCTTACGGGCATGCCGCCTGACAGAGATATCGACTTTGGCATTTGATTTGTTACCGGGCACTCAGCCTATTTCTACTCCACCCTATCATATGGCCCCAACATAGTTGAAAGAATTAAAGGAAGAGTTGCAAGAGTTTCTCGATATGGGCTTCATTCGGCCTAGTGTGTAGCCTTGGGGTGCTTCTGTCTTGTTTTGTAAAGAAGAAGGATGGCTCTATGCAAATGTGTATTGATTATCACCAGCTGAACAAGGTTATAGTGAAGAACAAGTATCCATTGCGACGTATTGATGACCTATTTTATTAGCTTCAGGGTGCTAGAGTGTTCTCTAAGATCGACTTGCGTTCAGGCTATCGCCAGTTAAAGTTTCGGGAGCTAGATATCCCGAAGACTGCCTTCAGGACTCGATATGGTCATTACGAGTTCCTTGTGATGTCTTTGGGCTGACCAACGCCCCAGCAACATTCATACACTTGATGAATAGTGTATTTCATCCCTATCTTGACTTTTTCGTCATCGTGTTTATTGACAACATTCTGGTGTACTCCCGGAGTCGGGAGAATCATGAGCAGCACCTGAGGGTTGTGCTTCAGACCTTGAGAGAAAGGAAGTTGTATGCCAAATTTTTGAAGTTTGAGTTCTGGCTAGATTCAGTGGTATTTTGGGTCATGTGGTATCGAGTGAGGGGATCAAGGTAGATCCGAAGAAGATTGAAGCAGTGCAGAGTTGACCTAGACCGTCCTCAGCTACGGAGATCCAGAGTTTTCTTGGCTTGGTGGGGTATTACCGTCGATTTGTAGAGGGTTTCTCGTCTGTTGCAACACCTATGACCAGATTGGCCCAGAAGGGTGCTCTGTTCAGGTGGACCAAGGAGTGTGCGGAGAGCTTTCAAAAGCTCAAGACTGCTTTGACTACAACCCCAAAGTTGGTGTTGCCTACTGGTTCGGGATCCTATGCGGTGTTTTTTGATGCGTCGCGCATTGGTCTCGACACGGTGTTGACGCAGGACGGTAGGGTGATTGCCTAAACATCTAGACAACTGAAGGTGCATGAGAAGAACTATCCTGTCTACGACCTCGTCTTAGCAGCTATTGTTCATGCCTTGAAGATATGGGGGCAGTATTTGTATGGTGTTACTTGTGAGGTTTTCACCGATCACCGTAGTCTACAACATTTGTTTGAACAGAAGGATCTTAACTTGCGGTAGCGGAGATGGTTGGAGCTGCTTAAGGATTATGATATCACCATGCTCTATCATCTCGGGAAGGCCAATGTGGTGGCCAATGCCTTGAGTCGCAAGATGGAAAGTCTAGGCAGTTTTGCATATCTACCAGTAGTAGAGAGGCCTTTAGCCTTGGATGTTCAGGCCTTGGCCAACCAGTTTGTCATATTGGATGTTTCCAAGCCGAGTAGAGTTTTGACTTGTGTGGTTTCTCAGTCTTCTCTTTATGATCGTATCGGAGATTGTCAGTATGATGACCCCATCTGCTTGTCCTTAAGGACACGGTTAAGCACGGTGATCCAAGGAAGTCACTTTTTGGAGATGACAATGTATTACGGATGAAGGGTAGGCTATCTGTGCCCAATGTAGATGGTTTGCCTGAGTTGATTCTCCAGGAGGCTCACAGTTCGCGGTACTCCATTCATCCAGGTGCCACGAAGATGTATCAGGACTTGAGGCAACACTATTGGTGGAGGCGGATGAAGAAAGACATAGTGGAATATATAGCTCGGTACCTAAATTATCAACAGGTGAAGTATGAGCATCAACGACCGGGTGGATTGCTTCAGAAGTTAGAAATTCCAAAGTGAAAATGGGAGCGGATCACAATGGATTTCGTTGTTGGGCTCCCACGGACTCAGAAGAAGTTTGATGCAGTTTGGGTGATTGGGGATAGATTGACCAAGTCAGCTCATTTCATTCATGTGGTTACTACTTACTCTTCGGAACAGCTGGCTCAGGTTTATATTTGCGAGATTGTCAAACTTCTTGGCATACTGGTATCTATCATCTCTGACCGATGTACAGAGTATACATCGCGGTTTTGGAGAGCCGTACTCGGGTGGAGTTGAGTACAACATTTCACCCTTAGACGGACGGACAGTCCAAGCACACTATTCAGATATTGGAGGATTCTTGGGATCAGTTCTTGCCACTTGTGGAATTTGCATACAACAACCGTTATCAGGCAAGCATTGCTTACGACGTACTTTTACGTACGAAAATATGGGGTGTAACATCATTCCCCCATGTTTTAATTATCAGTCTCCAACCCTCACAATACTTTTAATGATGCGCTTGTCATTCTCCAACCCTTACAATACTTCCTTAACACTTTTTTTAATTCATCATTATCTTGGTAAAAGTCCCTAAACTCTCCAACTTATATCGATACAATTAAGATGCATTCCAACATGAAAGTGCCAGGTGTAATATCCTCCCCTCTTAGGAACATTCATCCTTGAATAATTACTCTTAGAGACTTGGGAAATTTTTTGCCAGTCTCCTCTCCACACTAGACTATAACCAACTTGCATGCAGCCATAAAACATACTATACATGCCACACATGGCCATTGTCTATAAATTGCAACACTTGGACTCACATGGCCGTCAATCATATATACTGAAATTCAAAGTAAGAGCTTACTTGGTGACCTACTAGTCTGAATAGAGCCATGCTGAACTATCCCATCTCAAGCCATATCTTCAAGTATGAAATAGGAGGGGTTATTTATTCTTCATTTCTTCCTCCGCTTCCATGTCATCTCTTCCACATTCTTACTTCTCCATAAAACCTTCACGGAGGTTACCTCCTTATTTTGTAGCTTGTGGATTTGTCGATCTAGGATGGCAATCGGAACTTCGTTGTACGATAAGTCCTCCATGATCCGTACATCATCAGTGGGCACCACTCGGGTAGGATCCCCAATGCACTTCCGTAGCATAGATACGTGAAAAAATTGGATGGACAAACTCCAATTTTGAGGGAAAATCTAACTCATAAGCTCATTGATTAATCTATAAGGCCCAATATACATTGGGCTAAGCTTGCCTTTTTTTTTTCCAAACCTCATATCGTCTTTCATAAATGATACCTTTAAGAATACCCAGTCATCAACCCCGAACTCTAAGTCTCGTCGCCGCATGTCAAAATATGAATTCTGATGGCTCTGAGCTATCAATTATCGCTCCTGGATAAGCTTTACCTTCTCTATGGCCTGCTGAACCAAGTCTGGCCCATGTAACCTTGATTCTCCAACATCAAACCATCCTATAGGAGATCCGCACTTACGCCCATACAAATCCTCATACAGAGCAATTTGAATAATGGAGCGATAGTTGTTATTATATGCAAATTTGATAAGAGGTAGATGTTCATCCCAACTTCTTTTAAAACCAAAACACATGCTCGTAACATATCCTCAAGTGTCTGAATTGTGTGCTCAGCTTGTTATCAATCTGTGGATGAAAAACTGTGCTGAGATTCAACTAAGTTCCTAGATATAATAGATACTGGCACTCCGTGTTGCCGCATTATATCCTTAGTATATAACTTCACATAATCTTCCGCTGTATAAGTAGATCTGACCCGCAAGAAATGGGCTGATTTCGTGAGCCTATAAACTATCACCCATATTGAGTCAAACTTACGATGAGAACAAGGCAAACCTGTGATGAAGTCCATATTTATCCCTTCCCATTTCTAATTATGACACTGGGCGACAAACTCAACAATGTCCTTCTTCATATCGCTCCACCAGTCCACATCCTTAATGTCATGATACATCTTCGTTGACCCATGATGAATGGAGTACCACGAATAATGTGCCTCTGACATAATCTTGTCTCATAGCCCTGCTACATGCGGGACACACAGACGACCCCTGTATTTGAGAAACCCATGTTCCTTGAGCTCTAATAGCGGCTTCTTTTGCTGCGGAACTTACTATCTCAACTCGCCCAACTCTGGGTCTTCGTACTACTCTTCCTTTACTTCAATTATGAGAGACGATTTTGCAGTTTTTTGGAGTACAACTCCACCCTCGTTAGAATCTACTAGCCAAACCCTCAATCAAGCCAATTGATGAAGCTCTCTAGCTAATTCTCTTTACTCAGCCTCTACATGTGCTAAGCTACCCATAGATGGTGACTTGAGGCATCAACTATAACATTAGCTTTCCCTGGATTGTAGAGAATGTTAATGTCGTCATCTTTCAATAACTCTAGCCATCGCCTCTGCAGAAAATTCAACTACTTTTGCTTGAAGATATACTATAAGCTTTTATGATCTGTAAATACATCCACATGAACACGATATAAATAATGCCGCCATATCTCAAGTGCATGGACAACCACAACTAACTAGAGGTCGCTGCTCGGATAATTCCACTCGTGCTTCCTCAACTGCCTAGAAGCGTACACAATTACCTTCCCATGTTGCATCAGGACACATCCTAAACCAACACTTGAGGCATCATAATACACAACATAACCCTTTGGACCCTCTTGAAGTGTTAGAACTAGCGCTGAGGTCAAGCTGTTCTTAAGCTCTTAGAAACTCCGCTCGCAAGCCTCTGTCCACTGAAACTTAGCTGCTTTCTACTAAGATGTACCATGATCTTAAGGAATTCTACTGCTGGAATGACATGAAAAGGAATGTGGCGGACTTTGTGGAAATATGTCCTACTTGTCCACAAGTAATTGTCGAACATCAAAGGCCCAGTGGGTTGGCACAAAACGTAGAAATTCCGATGTGGAAGTGGGAGATGAAAATATGGACTTTGTGGTGGGGCTACCTCCCCTCACAAGTTCGACTCGATTTGGGTAATTGTGGATCGACTCACGAAATTAGCACACTTCTTACCTGTTAAGGCTACCGACACAGCGAAGCAGTATGGTCAGTTGTATATCAAGGAAATAGTCAGGTTGCATGGCACTCCAGTTTCTATTATCTTCGACCAAAGGGCACAATTCACAACTAATTTTTGGAAGAACTTTAAGCAAGGGTTAGGTACACAGGTAAATCTTAGTACATCTTTCCATCCACATACCGATGGGCAAGCAGATCGGACCATTTAGCATGAGGATGTGTTGCGCGCTTGTGTTCTTGACTTCAAGGACAGCAGGGATGATCATTTTCCACTCATAGAGTTTTCCTACAATAACAGTTATCATGCTAGCATTCAGAGGCACCGTTCGAGGATCTATATGGTAGGAGATGTAGATCTTTCATTGGGTGGTTCGAGATTAGGGAAGCAGAGTTGATAGGGCCAGACATCATGCATCAGGCTATGAAGAAGGTTAATATCATTAAGGAACAGTTGAAAACTGCCAAAGGGATATTCGGATTTACGTCGTAGGGATTTTGAGTTCCAAAAGGATGATTGGGTATTCTTGAAGGTTTCCTCCATGAATGGTGTAATGCAGGTTGGTAAGAAAGGAAAATTGAGTCTGAGGTATGTCGGACCATACATAATCATTAGAGGATTGGTTAGGTGGCTTACTGGCTTGAACTACCTCCAGATATGTCTTTAGTGCGCCCCTTGTGTCATGTATCCATGTTGAAGAAGGTGGTTGGATATCTGTCGCTTATTGTTCCGGTTGAGTCTATGAGTTTAATGTTGAAGAGATCCTAGTTGCCATTCTTGATAGGCAAGTCCAAAAGCTGTGAAACATAGAGATTACCTCCGTGAAAGTGTTATTGTAAAACCAACAGGTCGAAGAGGCCACCTAGGAAGTCGAGGAAGAGATGAAGAAGAAGTATCCTTATTTGTTTAAATAGTTACGTAGTTGTCTCCATGGTGTTAAAAACTTTCTACAAATTATGTTTCACCTGTACAACTTATATTAAGGATACTCCTTGTAAATGTAATGTTTATGGCATTGTGGCCGGTGTTGTTTCCATGTTGTTTTGCATCGTTGTGTTATGGTTATGCTGTTAGAATTGGTTTTGGGATTTTCTGGCAGGTGGATAGGCCCAATTACAGGGGAGACTTTGGCGAAATTTTTGAAAATTTTGGGAGTTAGTCAAAATTTTGAACTGTTGGTGTGTGAAGTAACAGTTGAGTCACATTGGATGCTAATGGGCGATTTTGAGCCTCATTCAAGGATGAATGATCCTAAGCGGGGAAGGATGTAAGGCCTCGTAAAATTTCACCTAAAACTCGGAGTTTCGTGATGCCGAGGTACGCTAATGTATTGGAGGATTGTAGAAAAGCTCGCCGTGGTACGGACTTTTTGAGTTGAACAGAGCATTGTGGGGTTGAAGAAAGATTGTTGCAGAATATGGCATTTCTGCAGTCCATTATGTGACCGCAGAACTGATATGCGGACCGCAGATCTGCCGTAGAGTGAAGCAGAGAAATGGGCCAATTTTGGAGGTTATTTTGCGGTCAACTATATGACTGCATAATTGTTTCTTGAGCCGCACATCCGTCACTGAACCAGCATGAAGATTTCCGGAGGGATATTCTGCGGTCCATTCTGCGGCCGCATAATAGATATGCGGGCCGTAGTCCTGGCTGCAGACTGGACCAGACCAACCTAGATTTTGGGACTGATTCTGGCGTCTATTTTGCGGGCCGCTGACTTGATCTGCGGTGCACTCTACGACCGTAGAGCTGCGTTTGGAGGGTCCATTTTCCTATTTTGATAACCCGACCTTGTTTTAATAAATAGACTTAAAGGACTAATATTGAAGAGGAATTCTACCATTTTAGAGAGAGGTGAGTGTTTTAGAGAGAGAGGAGGAAGCCCCAAGTGCTTGGTTCACCAATCTTTGCTCAAGTCTTGAAGAATTCACAAGAAAGGCTCACATGGTCTTCATCTAAGAGGTAAGATTCTACTCCCTCGCCCTCAATTTTGGGATTGGACTGAAAGTAGGTAATGAAAAGTGTGATTCTTGAGTATTATTTATGCATGCATGTATCATCAAGGTTGGTGGAAAGGTTATAGAGCTCAAATGGGTAAACATTGGGTTGTGGGATGAAGGAATCCACCATAGGAGAACCTCGAAACCTTAATGCACACCTAGTGCTTGATAAAATACTCAAATGAGCTAAAACCCCGAGTAGCTTCCTAATTATGGTTCAAATTTGTCATGTTTCTAATAGATTGAAGTCGCTAGGATTTTTGGAACATTATAGTAATTTCAAGAAGCTCAAGCAAGGTATGTTGGCTAAACTCCTCTTGTAGAATCGATTTCCATGATGTCCTCATAAGTTGCGATTATGATTGGCTCAATTTCTTATGTTTCATGTTTCGAGTCCTTCCTTATAGATTTGATTATTCTAAAATAAGCGTTGTGTTGAAAGATGTGTGTACCCAAAATGTGTTCCAAGTTTTCCAATCATATCATGTTTCCCTTCGAGAATGTAATCTAGTATGATCAATGTACCAAAGGTGTTGTGACTTAAAAATCATGTTTCAATTGCAAGCTAGTATGCCTAATTGTGGAAGAGAAACTCAATGTGCTTAAGACTCTTGTTTGCTCATATGTGTACTTAAAGTCTTGATTTGAAATTCTCTTATTGATGATAATCCATGGTAATGCTTGAAAGTTATAGGGGTGAGTATGAAATATGAAATACAGTCAACGTGCCGAGTATGATATTACAATTGTGGCCACTAGTGCCAATAAAAAGGAAAGATGTGTGAAATATTATGAAATGAGTTGTAAATCATCTGAATTATAAATGCTTTGGCAGTATCTTTTAGCCATCGAGGAATGGTAGGTGGAAATAACCTAACCCCGAAACTACACATGCCGATGTAGGAGTAATTGAGGTGTGAATCCCCGTGTTGATATGATGAGATTGTTTCCCTTTATATGGGATGAGATGGATGTGCTGAGATATTTTCCCTTATATGGGATGAGATTAGTACTAGCGAGATGTGATGTGATGTCGACCAACACATCATTGTGGTGAGTAGGCTTACCCGGTTAGGCCGAGACCGGACGCTATTGTCATGCCCTGACCTTGGGGAGCACGGCCGGTGCTCAACAAAGTTACCCCGGTCGAGCAAGCCTACACAGTGCCGTCTACCCACCTCACCTATAAATAAAAGGGAAGAATACATTTTATTAACAGTTCATTTCTATTAGTTATGTCATTAACAAGTTTGCAAAACAGTACATTTTACAATCATAGTTAAAATGGAACAGATGATACGATTACAACATTTGTAGTTTAACCTTCCCAAATCAGATACAACCCACACTATGTCTACGGAGCCTCTAACAAGAACAAAAGAGTGCTATGATAGTGCCGGCAATAAGGCCCCGGCTATACTTCAAAATGCTATGTACAAAGGATAAGAAACATAGGACCCCAAAATAAAGTGGGGCTCACCAGGTCAGTTGAGGATAGGGTGTGCTGCTATCACTGATCAATACCACCTGCTATGGAAGCACCTGCATCCATTAAAGATGCAGCGCCCTCGCAAAACGGACGTTAGCACATGTGGAATAGCACTAGTATGTAAAACTAAACACCCTCTCAATAGAACGAATAACTGTAAATAGAGAAGGAAACAGGAAATCCATAAGAGGACAAATAGCAACTAGGTTTCAAATTGGGGAAAAGTAAATTTCAGTATTTTAAGTTGGGAGATCTTTAACACCGATACACCACCATGTTTTAGCACAGAGTCCGATCTCAGTCCGACTGGCTAAGCCGTCTCGCCCGAGACAAACACTCACAATACCACCATGTGCATGGCATGGCATCCCATCTCAGCACGACCGGCTAAGCCGTCTCACCACAATGCCGTGTGAGTCAACGTCACATCACATCTTGCTGCAATAATCTCACACCCATTTAAGGGGAAACAACTCAACATATCAATCTCACCCCATATAAGAGGAAACAACCTTATCACATTATCAGAGGGATTTACCCCTCCATCACTCCTACCCTTCCTCGGTGGCTAATCGATAATCCCAAAACATTTACTATTAAATGGATTTACCACTTATTTCTTATTCTTTTGTATATCATTCATTTCATTGGCACCAATGGCCATAACGTTATATCGTTCTTGGCACGTTGGCCGCACATCATATTTCATGTTCTCTTCTTTCACTTTGAAATATCATTATGGATAATCGTCAACAAGGCCTTTCAAATCAAGACTTTGAACAAACATTTGAGCAATTTAGGGTCTTAGGCACATGTGATTTCTTACACAATTTTGACATGATACCTTTCGTTAGAAACACGTTTTTAAATCATAACACAATAACACCCGGTCCATACTTAAACCACATTTACAAACGATAATTCAACATAAAAACAATCTTTGGAATACATATTGGATGCATATTTGTTTTGACACAAGGCTTATTTTGAATAATTCAATTTATAATAAGCATCACGAGACTTACAAGGGTATTATGGGGTCCAATTCTAAGAGAAGAGTTTAGCCAACATACCTCGAAAGAGCTTTTCATAATGCAACAATAATGTCCCAACACTCCTAACGATGATAATCTATAGAGGAGGGGAGAATTACAAGCACGATTAGAGAAATTCGTATGACAAGGGTTGTTACAACTATGACCCAACCTTTCCCTCAACCAATTCAACAACAAAACCACCTAAGATTGTTCAACAACTTCCCCACAATCCCTATTAGCTCATGCATGTGATTAATCTACCCTTATCACCCAAAATCAACTCCAAACTCGAAATTGAAGAATTGGGGAAAGAAATTCTTACCTCTTTGAAACCCTAGCAAGTTCCTTGCGATGAAATCTCAAGGTTCGATCAAGGTAGAGTAGTGAAATCCTTAACCCTCTATTTCCTCTCTCTAGAATAGTTCTCTCATCTCTCTAAAATGACAAGTGATCCCCTAAAAATGAACCCTTAGGCTAGATAAACGAAACGGGGGTCGGATTATAAAATTAGAAAATGAAGCGCTGTCACAGATTTGCAATTGCATATGCGACCACATAATGTTTTTGCGGTCTGCAAAATGGACCGCACAATGGCCCTCCAGAACTAGGAAATTCTGCCCCATTTGATGACTGGTCTACGATCCGCAAACCAATTCTGCAGTCGCATAATGCACCGTAGAACTCCCCCTCAAAAAATTTCATGTTGGATATGTGATGGGTTATGCAGCCACATAATGGACCGCATAATGGTCCAAAATTTTTCCCAGGTTTATGCCTAAATCTGTGCAGATCTGCGGTCCGTATATCAATTTTGCGACCGCAGAATAGACCGCAGAAATGCCCTGCACTTCTAAAAAAAATTTTCAACTCCCCAACGCACTGTTTAACTCAAGAATCTCTACGATCGTCAACACATCAGTATACTTCGGCACCACGAAACCCCGGGTTTTAAGTAAAATTTTATGGGGCCATACAGCAATGTCGCTCACATGGTGATGTTGTGATTAGATGTCTCGGGGTGAGATGGCTTAGCCAATCGGGCTGAGCTCAGACTCCGCGCTAAAAGCACGGTGGTATATCAGTACTAAAGATGTCCCAACTTAAAAATATTGAAACTTACTTGAAATTTATCTTTCTCATAACTTGACACCTTGATACTGTTTGAGCTCTCATTGATTTAATGTTTCCTTCTCATTTTACTGTTATTCGTTTTATTGAGAGAGTGATTAGTTTTACATACTAGTACTATTCCATATGTAGTAACGTCCCCTTTACCGGGGGCACTGCATCTTTAATGGATGCAGGTGGTTCCACATCAGGCAGTATTGATCAATAATAACAGTACACCCTCTCCTCAGCTGACTTGGTGAGCCCCACTTCATTTGGGGGTGTTGTATCTCCTGTCCTATATGTATATTGTTTTGAGGTATAGCTGGAGCCTTGTTGCCGGCACCATCATACTATTCTTTTGTATCTATTAGAGGATCCGTAGACATAGCATGGGTGGTACCTTTTTTTTGCGAAGTCAAATTAGAAATTTTGTAATTGTATCATATGTTTCCACTTCTAAGCTATGAATGTGTAAAGTAATATTTTGGGAAATCATTAGTGAAGTTCTAACAGTAGTGCAATTTCGATTGTTCATGTTACCTTCTCATTGTCTAATTAATGAAATATATCTTCTCTTTATTGAAGGGTTAGTTTGGGTAGAAGGCATTGTACAGGCTTGCTTGGCCAGGTTATCTCGGTTAAACGCCAGTCGCGGTCCTCGTGGTCGGGGTGTGACAATATAGCCCCCTGCAACTGATCAAACAAGTCATCGATCCTTGGAAGTGGATACCTATTCCTAATAGTAACATTGTTCAGCTGCCTATAATCGATACACATCCTCAGCGAGCCATCTTTCTTTCGCACAAACAGTAGCGGTGCACCCCAAGTTGAGGTACTTAAATTTGGCAAGTGCCATTCTATAGAGAGAGATGTATATTGGTTGAGTTCTTGGAAGTAAATCGATGCTAAAATCAATAACTCGCTTTGGAGTAATACTTGGAAGCTCATTTGGAAACACATATGCGTACTCTTTGACTACTGGAATAGACTGAAGTGTAGGTGTCTCATCATCTGCATCTCTAACTCGCACAATATGATAAATTTACTCTTTTGCGATCATATTCCTCGCCTTCAGATAGGAAATAAACCTATCACTGGGTGTCGCTATATTACCTACCCATTCAAGGACTGGCTCACCCGAAAAATGAAATCTGGTTGCCTTTGCTCAGCAATCAACTTTGACATAGCAAGCTGCCAACCAGTTCATGCACATGATAGCATCAAAATCCATAATCTCTAGCTTAACTAGGTCGGCAGAGGTATGACGACAACAAACTGTCACTGTACAACCTCAGTAAACCCGTCTAGCAATAATCGGTTCTCTGACCGGCATATATATCACAAAATGATCACTTAGTATTTAAGGCACTATACCAAACTTCCCCACGACAAATTGGGCAATATACGATAAAATAGATCCTGAATCAATCAAGGAATAAGCATCGTAAGAGCAAATGTTCAATATATACCTGTCACAATGTCTGGTGATGACTCCAGGTCCCGTCGACCCGCTAAAGCATAGATAGAGTTCTGATTACCACTTGAACTGGAACCTCTACCTCTGCCTCGATCTCTACCAGCCGAAGACTGAGACTCGCACCCTGAAGGACACACGAACATAGATGATCCTACTGCTGAACTCGTTTGTTCTAACATTTCCCCCAGAATCTCTATTAGGGCAATCTCGCATTATATGACTCGGACGACCGCATATATAACAAGCGTCGAAACTTTCTCGGCATTGGCCCAGTTGTCCTGTACCACAGATGTCACACCATAGTGGAAATGACCATGTTGCCTAAACCTCGCTGTCAGTGCAAACCCGACGCCTGTGAGCTCTCACCTGGTCCTGACTGAGCATATCTGTCAACCCTGTAACCTTGTAACTAAGGCGGTGGAGGCCTAGGTGGTCCTCCAATGTACTGGGGCCTATAACTACCCTAAGATTGCTCCTTATACCTTGCAAATCTCATCCTCTTACGCGGCCCTTGCTCACTCCTCTCTGTATCCTATTGCCGACGCCTACTCTTTTCTATATTCAGGGTGAATGCCTGAATCCGGGAGTTATACATACTATCCCGCAATGCAGTAGTGGCACATGCCTCGGTCAACTCTAAGGCTAACCCTGCTATAGACCTGTGGATCCTGCTCTGTATAGTAGCAACTATGGATGGAGCATATCTGGCCAACGAGTCGTAACGAAGAGTATACTCTCTAACGCTCATATTGCCTTACTTGAGAGCTAGAAATTGATTGACTCGAGTCGGATCTCCCGCGGTAAGTACTAGTCAAGAAAGGCATCTAGAAAATTCTCCTAAATAGCTAGAGGTGCATCAAATCCCCTGGACCTCTCCCATCCCTCTTACCAAAGGACGGCTATATCTCGGAGTCAAAAAGCTGCCATCTCAACTGCCTCTTTCTCCGTGGCATGCATAACTCAAATTATCCTGTGAAGGAGATCTATAAAATCTTGCTGGTCCTCCCTCTGATCTATTCCCGTGAACTCTGGGGGACTCAAGGGAATAAACTCTCGGAACTTGAACTCCCAGACCCATCAAAAGATCCTGCACTACCTGGTGCCCTAACATGTTGCTGGTTAGCTACCAACTGTGTCAACAAATGCACTGCACTCCTCATGTCCTGATCAGATGGAAGTGGAGGGGGAATTGGATGTGCGGTATCCCTAAGAATCTCCTCAGGTGGTAGAGGAGCCGGTAATGGCTGAGTAGGGGTCTTGCCCTAGGCCTCTGTCTAGGCTCCATCTACTGGGGGTGCACTGTTAGTCCCCTCCCGCTGTTGTAGCTCTCCTCTGACTAGCCGTAGTCTTCTTAGTCACCGACATCTCTGTATGCAAACATCAATACGTCAGTTTAACTCAAATTCCCTATAACTCAATACTACAGCATGATTTAGATTTGAAAGAAGGGTAACCAACTCCTAAATACCCTGTAGTTCCCCGCTTATATAATGTGGTGCACAATACATCTATAAACAAGACCTTACTAGACACGTCTTGTAGACTCCCTAGGATAAAACTGCTCTGATACTAAGTTTTTCATGCCCCAAACCTGGGGGGCGAGACCGCACCCGGGGCCTCACTTAGCCGAGCGTACCAACTTGAGACTAAGGAACTCTGAACATACAACGTCATACTTTGGCGCAAGATAATTTGTGTAGCAAAATATAAAACTGAAGCAGACTAGCTCCGACCGAACAGTAATATCAAGCTGGGCAGACAAGGCCGTCATAACTACTATAGCTGACAAACCAAAAAAATATACATACAAGGCCTAAAAGCCCAACATACTGCACTGCCTAACAGGATATGTCTACAAGCCTCTACTAATGGATGTACTATGGTAGGAACAGGGCCTCGACCTACCTATAATATACATATATACATAATATGTACTCAAAACCTTAGACCCGGCAACTCTGAAGGATGTGGAGCTTATCGATCAAGCTGAACTCGAACAACACCTACCGAGCTGGTCTTCCTGTTTGTCTATCTTATCCTGCATGCATGAACTGCAACGTCCCTAGAAAAGGACGTCAGTACGAAATAATGTACCGAGTATGTAAGGCAATAGAATAACTGAAATTGAAACTGAATTAACAATATAATAACTGAAAGTAACTAGGAGTCAAAGATGATCTGGAGATATACTTACCTGCTGATACAAACTCAACTCTCTTGATATAGAAAGTAAAATAACTGTCCCGCCCTATAAGGGGCGGTACGTGTAACTGCTCCACCGTAGTAGGCTCGCTCATAGGCGCTCGGCCATACTAGGCTCGGTATCTCGACAATTCTGGGCTAACTCATAGGCACTCGGCCATAGTAGGCTCGGTATATAGCTGTAAGGCCCCGTAAAAGCTTACCTAAACCCGGGATTTCGTGGTGCCGAAGTAGACTTATGTGTTAACGATTGTTGGGAGTTAAATAGTGCATTAAGGAGTTGAAGAAAATTTTTAGAAATGCAGGGCATTTTCTGCTGTTCATTCTGCGATCGCAGAACTAATATGCGGACCGCATATCTGCCGCAGACCGAGGCAGAAATTTGGGAAAATTCTTGGGCCATTATGCTGTCCATTATGCCACCTATTGTGCGACCGCATAACCCCTCACAGACCTAGCACAACAAAATTCTAGAGGAACATTCTGCGGCGCATTATGCAATCGCAGAATAGGTCTGCGAACCATAGACTGACCGCAGAGTGAGGCAGGGGTGTCCAGTTCTGGAGGGCTATTATGCGGCTTATTGTGCAGACCACAGAAGTGTTATGCGGTCGCATATGCGACCGCAGATCTGCATCGGGGCTTCATTTTTTCTAACTTTTTAACCTGACCCTATCTCGATAATTAAACGTAAAGGATCATTTCTAAAGAGGATATATGGTATTTTAGAGAGAAGGATTTCCTTAGAGTGAGAGGTGAAGTCCCTAAGAAAATTGTTCCTCCAAAATCTTGTCCAAGCTTTGAAGTTCAATGAGAAAGCTCACAAGGCCTTCAACCAAGAGGTAAGATTCTAGCCCTAACCCTCAATTACGACATTTTGTTGGGAATATGTAATGGGGAGGAAGGTTTTGAAGATGAGGTTTGTTGTTTATGAATTCATGTACATTCATGAGTTGTGGGAAGGTAGTTAAACTCAAATGGGTAGATTTTGGGGTAGTGGGATGAAAGAATCCACCATATGAGGACCTTGAAACCTTAAAGCACACCTAGTATTTTATAAAATGCTCAAGTGAGTTGGAACCTTGAACTCCTCCCTAATTTTTATTCAATTTTTCTATATCTCTAAATAGATCAAAGTTGCTAGGATTTCGAGATTGTGTAGTGAATTAAGGAATCCTCGAGGCAAGGTATGTTGGCTAAACTTTTGTATTAGAATTAAACCCTATGATGTCCTTGTAAGTCCCGTGATGCTCATTATAAATTGATTTTTCCAAATAAGTCTTGTGTCAAAATAATTATGCGTTCATATGTGTTCCAAAGATTCTTGTTATGTTGAATTAATGTTTGAGAATGTGGTTTAAGTAAGGGCTGTGTGTTATTATGTTATGGTTTGAAAGCTTGATTCTAATGAAAGCTATCACGTCAAATTGTTTAAGAAATCACATGTGCCTAAGACCCTAAATTGCTCAAGTATGTGTTTAAATTCTAAATTTGAAAGGCCTTGTTGTTGATTATTCATGATGATGTTGAAAGTGAAATAGTGAGCATGAATTATGAAGTACGACCAACGTGCCAAGAATGATATTGCGCTACGGCCAATTATGCCAATAAAATGAATGACATGTAAAAGAATATGAAATGAGGGGTAAATCCTTTTAATAATAAATACCTTGGGAGTATCATTTAGCCACCGACGAAGGATAGGTCGGAAACACATAACCCCGAAACTACACATGTCGGTGTAGGAATGATTGAGGGGTAAATCCCCGACCTAATGTGATGAGACTGTTTCCCCTTATATGGGATGAGATTAGTGTGTTGAGATGTTTCTCCTTAAATGGGATGAAATTATTGCTAGCAAGATGTTATATGATGTCAATCCACACAGCATTGTGGTGAGACGGCTTAGCAAATCGGGCTGAGATCGGACACCATGCCACACACATGGTGGTATTGTGAGTGTATGTCTCTGGATGAGACGGCTTAGCCGATCGGGCTGAGATCGGACTCCGTGCTAAAACACGGTGGTGTATCGATGCTTAGGATCTCCCAATTTAAATTAATGAAACTTACTTGAAGTTTACCTTTACCTTAACTTGACATCTTGATACTAGTTGAGCCTCTTATTGATTTCATGTTTTATTCTGTGTTTACTTGTTATAACCCATATTTGTACGTGTTAGATTACACTGTAAGATAGTCTACCTTGGTTCGAGAAGGGAATTACCTTGGAGACAATAAGAGTTTAGTCCTATTGGTCCTAAACGATGCAAAGGTGTACAAGGGCGGTTAACAAGTATTAGAGGATAAACGAGTTAAGGAAGTTGTAACTCGCGTTTTTGGGAAAATCGAGAGCTGTTTAACATTACCAAAATGTCATGTTTTAAGGTATTTGAATGATATGATATCCGTTTCATAAGTCTTGAAGTCAAACGATTTATGAAACAAAAGTCAACAAAAGTTGTCGCAACTTAGGTTCACAATTTTACTTAAACGTTAGGTCAAATGTTTCTGCAATTTTCTCCCAATTTACAAGGAGTTATGGGGTGATCTACCTACCAAATTAAAGGTCTATGAGTCTAGTTTCCAATTCTTCAAACCGTTTGTCAATACGATCTCGGAGTATTGAGATAACTACATTTCCGTAGAACTGCGCAGGCTGGTAGGTGACAAGTAGGTGCATCACCTACTTGCCAAAATTAAGTGCTAAAAGTTAAAAGCCCCAAGTCGGTTATAAGAGGGCTTTTAATAGCTTTTAAAGCCTGATAATTCATTATCATTTCCAGCTTCAAAACCTAAAAGAACCCCTGCAACCCCTCCCCAAAATAACACCACACAAACCCTAATCGATTTTACCCTCTTTCAAGTTCTAATTGAAGGTAAACCCTAGGCTTGAGGAACCAAAGCAAGGGATGAGTTATCTATCAACAAAGGTGAGTTTAATGCTCTATTTTATGCATGTTTTATACTTATTAGGTCTTGGTAAGTCGTTCTATGTGTGTAAGAACTCACGGGACGGTGATCGGAAGCCGTGAGTTCAAGTTGTTCACTTGTAGCGGACTGTTTTGTGGACTGTTTTGTGTTGCTGTAAAGCTGCGTGTTTCACTACTTATTTGTGGAGTTTTTGAGGAGGAAGGGTGTGGAGAAACACCATATATGTTTAGGGTTGTGGCCTGATAGTTGCTTGTAACATTTCCGGATCGTTTGACACGACTATAGTGGCCATTGTACGTATGAAGTGATTGGTTTGTGTGTGGACTGTTTTGGGAGGTTCAATATGATTCTTATTGATGTTGTTTGGCTGTTTGGTGGCTGTTTTGACTTGTGTGAAGTCATATATATAGGGGAGGTGCTGTCCGTTTTATTGCAAAATAGGTTACAGTCGATACATAATAGTTGCAACGCCTGAACGATAACGTTAGTGTCCTTTCTTTTATTGTAGACTAAGAAGTCGTGGAAGTTTCATAGCTTGAGATTGCAAAGTATTGCAAGGTATGTGAGACTATCCTTTTCCTTCTTTTGCACGACTCTGACTGTACACAATGCAATGAACGAACCCCAAAGATACTCTACTCTTAGAAGGTAGCAGTACGTATATTGTTTCCCCTCTTATGGGAGGATTGATATGTTATTATTTCATCATGGTAGTATGACTCTTATAAGTCCATCATGCATTATCTATTTTACTCTACCGAGCCGCGCTATAGTCGGCCGGGTATGGCACCTATTGTGCAACTATACATATGTATATGTTTTACTTTACTTAGTCGCGCTATAGTCGACAGCTATGTTACTCTACCGAGCCGCGCTATAGTCGGCCGGGTATGGCACCTATTGTGCAACCACTGATCAGTTGGGTATGATGATGAGGAGGCCCACAGAGGCATATGTATGAGATGATGATGGCCTACAGAGGCGTATATATGTATATGATGATTTTAAAAAGGATATAAATATATGTATATGCATATGCATGTCAGGCATGACATGGTTAGTCACCCTCAGAGGCATTCAGATGGTACAGGTTGTATGTCTCTTACCCTGATGCTTATTATTGTTCTTGCATTATGTTTCCTGTCTTACATACTCAGTATATTATCCGTACCGACATCCTTTATTGTGGACGCTGTATGTCGTGCTGCAGGTCCAGGCAGACAGATAGACGAGGCTTCCCCACCACAGTAGGCTACCCAGTTCAGCAGATATTGGCGAGATCCATCCTTCGGACTTGCCACAGTCTTGGTATGCATTTTGTTGTAGGCATTATGGGCACGTCGGGGCCCTGTTCCGACGTAGGTTGCATTATGTACGTTTTTGTAGAGGCTCATGGACAAGTGTCAATTTATGCATAGACAAGTAATGGGTTGGCTTATGTACAGTTGAATTGCCTTGTCGGCAAACGTATATATTTTATTTTATGGTTTTGCATTTTAGCCTTATGGGCCATATTATGTATATAAGTATGTTCGTATCATGGCATGGCGTCTCGGTTCATTATAATTATTGTTCAAGATTATATGCATATGACAAGCCTTATAGATAATAAGGAAAGTTAGATGAAGGGACGCCGATGCCCGTTGAGTAGGGTCCGGTGCCAGTCGCGGCCCTCCGGCTTGGGTCGTGACATAAGCATCTCAAAATCTTCTAAATCGCTCTTTTGATCTAAACCCGACCAAACCACGTCCGAATGACCTGAAATTTTGCACACAAGTCATAAATCACATATCGAAGCTACAGCAACTTTCGGAATTCCATTCCGACCCTCCGATCAAAATCTCGCCTATCAACCGGAAATCGCCAAAATTCTAACTTCACCAATTCAAGCCTAATTCTATACGGAACCTCCAAAACTAATTCTGATCACTCTCCTAAGTCATAAATCCTCTCCTAAAACTAACTGAATCATCGGAATTCACATCCGAGCCTTCTAACTCATAAGTCAACATCCGGTTGACTTTTCCAACTTAAACCTTCTTAAAGGAGACTTAGTGTCTCATTTCTTACCAAATCCACTCCGAACGCAAACTACTCAACTCGATCACATGAAACACGGATAACGAAGCATAATGAGGTGGAAATGTGAGATGACTTGCTGGGTTGTCACAGCCACGTGCTTTTGGGTGCGCACATGTGTGGGGATATCCCATGATGTGGTAACAATTTATGTGATCTAATTAAACCATGATGTGGTTACTTAGAGGTTAAAATCCCGGAACAAACTTTATAAATTCTTTTCACTGATGAAATTTCTGTATTTATTACGATAGCACACTTTGCACAGGCCTACACTTTACCATGTCATTTACACCAGTCCAGGGACAGGAGAATCTTATTTCATTCATTATATATGCATGTGCTCTTGCTTTGTTGCTATTTATGATACTTTGGCACGTGAGTTGTCTGTGCAGCACGTGAGTTGTCCGTGAGGATCCGTATGCTGATACTTTAGCATGTGAGTTGTCCGTGAAAATCTATATATTGATATTTTCGCTCATGAGTTGTCCGTGCAGCACGTGAGTTGTCCATGCGCATCCATATATTGATATTATTAACATGTGAATTGTATGTGTTGCACGTGAGTTGTCTGGGCAGTTCTACTTTTAGCACGTGATTTGTCCATGCAGCACGTGAGTTGTCCGTGCAAGGTGTGACACTTTTATGTTCTCAATCATTATCTGATTTACTGGTTCTCTTTCCCCCTACATGCCATAATACTGTTGAGCAGGATATAGTTGTACTGAATTAACTAGTGAAGTCAACAAATTAAGCTTCTCTTACCGTCCCATATTTATTTGCGATACTTATTTTGAGTTGGTTGCACTTACACTACACTATACACCTCGTGTGCAGATCCAGGTACTTCCAAATACAGCGGTTGCTAGATTCGGGGATTCATCTGTTGGAGACTATTGAGGTAGCTGCTTGGCGTCGCAAACCTTGACTCTCTCCCTTTTCAGTTATTGTGATGTTCTATATTTTCAGACAGTATTTGTATTTGTCAGACTGTGTCATCAGTTAGATGCTTATACGCTCAATGACACCGGGTTTTGGTAGTGTATTTATATCAGTATTTATGAGATTTTCTATTGAATTCCAATATTATGTTTTCAAACTTAGGGGAAATTGTGGTTTATTGAGGTTGTCGACTCGTCTATTATTGAGATACGCGCCATCATGACATGCGTATTTTGGTCATGACAACGCGATCGCATAAGAGGAAACCAGAATTGGACACTAGAAATTCTTCAGCACCCTTCCAAGCCCAAAAATTGATCCATTAACCATCCGAAACTCACTCGATGCCCCACGAGACCTCAACCAAATATAACAATAAGTCCTAAAATATCATCCAAACTTAGTCGAAGCCTCAAATCACATCAAACAACGATATAAACATGAATCATACCCCAATTAAAGCTTAATGAAACTAACAAATCTCAACTTCTACATTCGATGCCGAAACCTATCAAATCACGTACAATTGACATCAAATTTGCACACAAGTCATAAATGACATAACGAACCTATTCCAATTTCCAGAATCGGATTCTGACCCCGACATCAAAAGTCAACTTCCCGGTCAAACTTAAATTTCTTTATTATCCATTTCAAGCCTAATTTAACTACGGACTTCCAAATAATTTTTTGGACACGCTCCTAAGTCCAAAATCACCATACGGAGCTATTGGAATCATCAAAACTCTATTCCGGGTTTGTTTACACATAAGTCAACATCTGGTCAACTATTTCAACATAAGCTTTCAACCTTGGAACTAAGTGTTCCAATTCATTCCAAAATCTCACCGGACCCGAACCAATTCCTCCACCAAGTCACATAACAAAAAGCACAAATTGAGCAGTAAATGAGGGAACGGGGCTGTGATACTCAAAACGACCCGCCTGGTCGTTACAATAATGATTTTAGAGAAATTATAAATTCTCTTGGTATTTGCTGGATAAAAATGCTGAATTTCAGCTGAACTAGTAGATGAAAAAATTAACTTATAATTCATTCTGTATTTGTATGCAGTAGTAGCATATGATACCGTATCAAAATACCTGGTCATGATTTGCCAAGGGTTATCTTTCCACTTTAGATCGGATTGTTCTAAAAGAATTATTAACTCCTTTCTTTTCTTCTGGTTATAAACCTCAATGTTATCATGGCTATCATCTGCTAAAGCTGAGGAAGATGATGGAGGATTGTTGTCTATGTCTTGTATGGATTTCATAAAATCCAAAAATTCTTTGTATATTGGGTGGTCTGTATTAAGACCTGATGTTCCTATGATATTGGCCGCTATTAACTGCTGATTTCCTATATGGTCTAGGATATTTCCTCTACCATAGGAAGATTCTGATTTTCTTCCACGTCCCCTCTCTCGAGGAGGTCTATATGCAGGTCTCATATACTGTCATAAAATCAAGGAATTATTAACTCAAAATTTCTCAAGTAAGAAAGTTAGGGAGACTATTATCTGTCCTTTTTTGGTAAATAATCTCAAAATCAAATGGTGCCAGTAAAGCTTGCCATCTTGCAAACATTTGCTTTGACACATCATGCTTGCAATCTTTATTAAAGATAAATCTTGCTACTTGGCAATCAATTTTTACCAAAATTTCTGATTGTATAAATATACAAGGCAAGGATAAATAGAATTGGCAAGGATTTTACTATGGGAAGGATATAAAGTCTGAAACTTTAATACACATTTTAATACACATTTTACTATGGCAAGGATTTCCTTACCCTCAGTAGCATAATTCTTTTGGGAATTATTCCATTTTTCCGAATAGAATTGAATAAGATATTCTTGTTTATCCGTTGGAGAACATTGTTTTAATATTTCACCATAGCCTATATCCGAGGCATCAGTTTCAACCACTTTTACCCAACTCGAATTAGCAAGTGTAAGACATGGAAAATTATTAACCTTCTGCTTAATTCTTTTGACTGATTTACTATGATCATCAGTCCAAGCTTTTGGATTCTTCTTTAATCTTTCATCAAGAATTGAAGTATCTTTAACAAGATTATTTATAAAGGGAGAAATATAATTAAGGTTTTCTAGGAACCTTTGGAGTTGAGTTTTATCAATTATGATATCAAGGAATTTAGAAGCAAATTCAATGCTTCTTTGGATTGGAACAATTCTACTATTTTGAATATTATGACCTAAAAATCTTATATTGGTCTGGAAAAGAGCCATTTTTGATTTAGAGATAACTAAACCATTTCGAATTATGATATTTTTAAAAAGATCCAGATGTTTAAAATGAATTTCAGTATTTTTTGAAAATACTAAAATATCATCGATATAAACAATTATAAAATTTGTATAAGGCATGAATATATCATTCATAATTTTCTGAAATTCAGAAGGGGCATTTTTCAAACCAAAAGGCATGACATTCCATTCATATTGACCCATTGAGACATGAAAAGCAGTTTTATATCGATCTGACATAGATATCTGAATTTGCCAATAATCAGTTTTTAAATCAAAATTTGAAAATATTATGGCATCATGCAATCTATCCAATAAATCCTTTTTATTAGGGATTGGATATCTAATCCATTTTAAAGCCTTATTAAGGGACTTATAATTAATAACTAACCTTGGAACTCCTCGTTGCTGTTCAGCATGTTTATTAACATAAAAAGTAGTACAAGACCATTTAGACTTTGAAGGCCTTATAAGACCTTTCTGCAGTAAAGAATCAATTTCTTTTTTGTATAATTTCAAATATTGAGAATTCATTTGGCAAAGCCTAGCCCTAGTGGAAATATTACCTTTCGAAAAGTCTTCTTCATAGAGAAGACTAACTATATGCTTTTTTCTATTCCAGAATTGGTTTGGGTGGTCTCCATAAATTTGTAAAGAACACTAATTTTTCAATAAATTAATATTTTCAACTAGTCTAGGAGTTTTTAAATCATGTTCAATAGTAAGACTGCAAATCTCATTTTTTTAAAAAATAATTTGACTAATTTTTGCAGTAATATTATTAGAAATTATCTCATTCAAAAATATTTGAACTGGTTGAGTTATAAACTCGAAAGTAATTTCTTTTCCATTAAAAGTTCCTGTGAAATTATGAGTATCCCAATTGGTAAAAGGAATTAGGTGGTGGAAAACTAATATTGTATCATGGGAAATGTCTTTTACTAAAACAAAACTTTCTGGTATACAGGTTTTATTCTGGCAAATATAGGCCTTTGGTAGTTTATAAGAAAAACCCATTGGGTGACCACTGGCATTTTTCAATATATGAGTAGTCTTATGAAAATATCTTGAAGGTATTATCCCTTCTTTAACACAATTTAAATCAGCACCACTATCAAATAAAGCAGTAAATACTTTTTTGAAATTGTAATCTATTAAAAGAGTTACTTTTATTAAATACTTTTGAGTAGTAAATTTTTTTTGTAAAAACTCATCATCAGCCATATTAACTTGTAACAACCCGACTAGTCGTTTTGAGAATTGACATCCCCTTCAGCAGCTTAAGGTCCCGAGTAGCTTTGTAATGTGCATTATGAATTGCGTATATGGTCGAGTTTGATTTTCGGATGATACGGGATTAAATTGAAAGAACAATTCTCATTTTTTGAAGCTTAAGTGAAAAGAGTTGAGCGAAGTTTGTCTTTTGTGCAAACACTCCGGAATAGAGTTTTGATGGTTCCAATAGCTCTGTATAGTGATTTTAGACTTAGGAGTGTGTCCAGATATTTATTTGGAAGTTCGTAATTGATTTTGGCTTGAAATAACGAAAGTTGGAAATGGAAGGTTTGGAAGTTTGACGGGAGTTGACTTTATTGATATCGGGGTTGGAATCCAGTTATGGAAAGTTGGGTAGGTCTTTTATGTCATGTACGACTTGTATGCAAAATTTGAGGTCAATCGGACTTGATTTGATAGGTTTCGGCATCGAGTGTAGAATTTGGAATTCGTTAGTTTTCATTCAGCTTGAATTGGGGTACGATTCGTGTTTTAGTATTGTTTAATGTAATTTGAGGCATCGACTAAGTTCGTCTCATGTTATGGGACTTGTTAGTATACTTGGTTGGGGTCCTATGTCGGATAAGTTTTGGAAGAGTTTTTGGAAGAGTTTGGTGTTTTGAGCATAAGTATGTAATGATCCAAAGGTCTATTTTTAGTTCTAAAGATCGAAATTGGATTTTGAGACTTCCGGGAGTTTGACAATGAATTATTGGAATGATCTGGAATGTTTGGTCTAATTTCATCAGGTCGCGATTGGGTTTTTAGAGCGAAACATGAGTTAATTCTTTAACAAGCGAAATTGGTATCGCATTGAGCAAATGAGCTCCGAATTGAGTTTCGATTGAACTACTAGGTTTGTATTATTATTTTTGACTCATAGGAACAAGAATAATTGAATTCCGAGTTTATATGATGGAGTTAGAGCCTTTTTAGTGAAATATTAAATTGTTGGTGCAAGCAGGTTCTGATGCGGACCTTTAGTGATGGGAAATGGACTTTTAGTGACGGGAAATGGGTTTTTATTGAGCAGTTTTGTTTTTAGAGCTAATTTCAACATTTTTGGAGCTAGGGAACTCGGATTTGGATGATTTTCACCAAATAGATTGGGGTAAATGTTTCCTACTTGTTTTTTATTATATTTCATGATTCCATGATTATTTTCATCTTTTATTAGTGAATCAGTTGGAAGAAAATGGAATTTTTCCAAAATCTTTAAAAAATAAAAATTTAAGATTTGAAGGTCGATTCATTATTGAAATTTGGTAAATTTGGTATGGTTGAACTCGTATCGAAATGGGTGTTCGGATTCGTGAAAATTCTGTTGGGTTCCGAGAGGCGGGCGCCGCGTTGATTTTTACTTGACTTTTTAATGCAAATTTTAAGTTGACTTTTTATTATCTGAAATTATTTCCGATGAATTTAAATGAAGTTACACAATTAATTTGGATAGATTTGAGATGTCCGGAGTCAATTCAAGCAAGAAGGTTATTTTGAAATATCGGCATAACTTCAAAAAAGGTAAGTATCTTTTCTAACCTTGAGTGAGAGAATTACCCCTTAGGCATGAGTCATATGTGCCATTTGTGTAATGTGAAAGCCATATACGCGAGGTGGCGAGTAAGTACTCGTCTTATATCTACAAATTTTATTGGCTTAAAGTCGTAGGCATTTTTAAGTATTAAATTGGAAATTGCTGGCACTTATTAAATCCTTATTTGTCATGCCTCGTTCTTTGTTTGTCGAATTTGTTTAATATGATAATTTAGTGTGATTACTACTCTGTTATTTATGTGAATTTTTCATGTGCTTGTTGAGTTCACATCTCCTGGAAATAATTACATTATGGATTTTCCATCTGCAAATAATTTATTAAATACGATTAAATTGAGACGTTAATATATTTATCCAATTTTGGATTGAAGAAGCGGTCGTTCTTACTGAGTTATTTTTCCATCTTAGTGGTTGCATATTTACTTTTGGGACTACGAGGCGGTTCCTCGGGAGATCCCCCTGTCTGCAGATTTACTTTTGGGACAACGAGGCGGTTCCTCGGGAGATCCCCTGTCTGCATATGTACTTTTAGGACTACGAGGCGGTTCCTTAGGAGAACCCCCTATATGCATATTTACTTTTTGGACTATGAGGCGGTACCTCAGGAGCTCCCTTGTTATGTATTTACTTTTGGGACTACGAGGTAGTACCTCGGGAGTGCCCCTGTTGTTTACCTCTATTTGTTGTGTTGTTTTCTTTCTGTAATTTTTCATTGTTCACTTCTCAGTCATTTCATTATATTGTTATGTCTTCTGCCTTGTGAATTGTAGGTGAATTTGTGATATGAAATGTGGGCACGAGGTGCCGCGAGTAAATGATGATAATTTTTGCACGTGAGTTATCCGTGCGGTTGTGATAGATATATGGGCACGAGGTACCCTGAAAATATGAAAGTGGGCTGAGACCCGTAATTTTTATGATTTTGAAATGAGGTGCCACATGGTGATTTTTACTTGAATAGAATTTTAGTCGAAAGATATTCAGTTGAAAATATATTTGAAAGATACTTACTTGAAAGGATTATATTCGAAAGATATTTATTTGAAGGAATTATATTCGAATGATATTTTATTTGAAGGAAGTATATTCGAAAGATATTTATTTGAAAGAATATATTCGAAAGATATTTGTTTGAAAGAATTATATTCATAAGATATTATTTTAAAGGATTATATTCTAAAGATTTCTATTCGAAAAACTTGTACATAAAAGATTTATATTTTGAAGGACTTGATTAACTGGTTGTGCTTGTGTTCATTATTCGTTTGGGCAATATTTATGGTGTTCTTGTTGCCTTGCTGTTTATATCACTAGTTGATTGTTGCTGCTATCACTGCTATTTGTTTTCTATTATTTTTGTATGCTATATTGCACAGGTTAATTGACTAGTGAGTGTCGTCACTGTACCTTGTCACTACTCCACCGAGGTTAGTCTTGATACTTTCTGGGTAGCCACTGTGGTGTACTCATACAACACTTCTGCACATTTTTCTGCAGAGCCGGGTATTGGAGATATCGGTCTCGGATAGAGTTAGTGTGTTGATCGCGAAGATTCAAGGTAGAGCTGCTTGGCCGTCGCAGTCCTTTGGATTCCTTCCATTTTATTGTACTGTCAACTCTTATTCGAACGTTATTGTATATTCTATCCTTGAGATCATTGCATGTATTTAGTTAGAGTTCATGACTCAGTATTACCAATCTTGGAAGGTTGTTATAATTATTTCCATTGTTGGTTTCGACACTTGTATTAAATTATATGTTTAAAAAAATTGCTCGAAATGTAATTGTAATCGGCTTACGTAGTCTTAGAGACTAGGTGCCACCACGACGCTTGTGGTAGAATTTTTGGGTCATGACAAGTTGGTATCAGAGCTCCAGGTTCATAGGTTCTACGAGGCACGAACGAGTTTAGCAGAGTCTTGGGGATCGGCACGAGGATGTCTGTACTTATCTTCGAGAGGCTATAGAACTGCTAGGAAATTTCCACTTCTTTCATTCTTGTCGTGCAGAACTTGGTTATTTTGGAGTTTGAGACTTTGTATCTCTATTCTCTCACATGAGGACACGTGCTACCGAGTCAGTTGAGTAGACACCCGCACGTTCTGCTAGGGCTGCAAGAGGCCAGGGCCGAGGTAGAGGCCGAGGTGGAGGCCGAGGAAGGGCACATGCCGCTGCCAGAGCACCTGTCAGAGCAATAGTAGAGGAGCCACCAGTAGCTCCAGTTGGGAGACAGACACCAAAAACACCTGTTGTTACCCCCGGACTTCAGGAGACTATAGCATAGTTCCTGAACATGTTTGGTACATTAACTCAGGTTGGATTAATCTCCGTTGCACCAAATATTTCACAGATTGGGGGAGGATTTCAGACTCCTACTGCCCATACTCTAGAGCACAAGTTCATATTGGTCAGGTTCCGGGAGTGGTGTCGGTACAACCTATTATTCCGGTTCAGCCTGAGGTCAGGCCAGAGGCATCAGAAGAAGAACAAAAGAGACTTGACATATTTAAGAGGTATAGTCCACCTACCTTCAGTGACACAACTACAGAGGATGCCTAGGGATTTCAAGAAAAGTGTCACCGTATTCTCCACACCATGGGTATTGTGGAAGTGAATGGAGTTGCCTTTACTACATTTCAGCTTTCAGGAGCAGCGTATCAGTGGTGGCAAATTTATGAAGAAGGTAGACCAGCGGATGCAATGCCACCAACTTGGGCTCAATTTTCGGAGATGTTTTTATTAAAAGAGTTTGTTCCCTAGACTCTCCGGGATGCGTGGGCATAGAGTTTGAACAGTTGTGTCAGGGTACTATGACGGTGTAAGAATATGCTATCAGGTTCAGTGAGTTAGCCCATCATGCACCTATCTTGGTTCCTACAGTTAGAGAGCGAGTCCGCAGATTCATAGAAGGGCTCGATTATGATTTTAACATATCTATGGCTCGAGAGTTGCAGACTAACATTCCATTTCAACATAGTAGAGATTGTCAGAATCTTAGAATGTGTTCGAAGTGAGGAAATGGAGTCTAAGGAGAACAAAAGGTCTCAAAACTCTAGAGGATTTAGTGGATTCTACTTTGCAGCTATGACTCATCATGGCGGGGGCCCGGGCAGTCGGTCAGCCCAGTCCGCAATTCAGAGTACTCGTAGTGCTCCAGTTAATACTTTTGGTGCACCACTGGCACGAGGTTCTTATAGTGGTTATTTCAGTTATCAGGCACAGACTCAGCACGAGCAGCCGTGACCTCGAAGGTGTTGTTATGAGTGTGGTGATACTAGGCACATCATGAGAGATTGTGCCAGACTTGGGATAGCCTAATTTCATCAAAACACTCAGGCTACAGGCTTTATTCCAGTTAATACTCCACGTGCACAGCTAGTTAAGGGTGGAGGACAGGCGGGTAGAAGGCGCCTTAGAGGGAGACGCCCAGCCCGTTGATATAATATCTATGAATTGGCTGAGGCTGATACACCAGATGTTGTCGTTACTAGAAAGATCTTGATTGTTATAAATGAATATTTTCCTTAATTTGATCCGGTTCTGTGTATCGAGGTGAGTCCTCCTATCATGCTCCACTTATGGGCGAGCGTCGTAATTCTGTAATCTACTTTTGTGTTTACCCCTGTTGGGAGATTCTATGGCGATAGCAGTGTCTATCATTCTTTTTTGATCACTATTGAGAGCTATGAGGCTAAAAGTGACTTTCTGTTACTCATTACAGTGAGTTCTAATGTGATTTTGGGATAATTGGTTACAAATTATGATTTATATGCCATATCGGTATGGGTGTTCATTATGTGTTGTGAAATTGTTTATCGGAAATTTATTAAAAGAAGAAAACGAAATAGAAAGATTTTTATTGGCACGATGTGCATATTACTTGTGACTTAGAGCTGAGGACGGAATCCTCGCATTTTAATATGATGTGAAATGTTTAAACCGGGCAACAAACTGTGGTGGAAGTTATGTAAGGACGAGATACTTTTGATGAAAATTTATGTGTTTAAATTCTCCCTTGTGAAATTAAATTTGTACTATAGTACTAACAGGGAGTCATGCCTGTTAGGCTTATTTGATAATTCTTGTATGTGTTTTTCTGTGCATATTTAGCCAATTCGTGTTGTAATTATTGAGTTTTAGCCCACGAGGTAAGTGCCTAGGTGGCGTTAAATGTGACTCGTTTAGTCGGGTAAATAATTATGAGGTCTTCATGCCTCACGTTTTGCTGTTAGTGTTGTGAAAATTTGAAATGAGTTTTTGGCTAATAAGAGATTAATTAACGATGCTGAAATTGATTATGAACAGCTATTATGACCAGAGATGTGGCTATGGGCATATGTATAATGTGTACATAGGCACGGGTTGCTACAGCCGGTTGAGACTAATACGGTGTATTGATGTGAAAATCAGGATTTTTTAAAATGTATGAAGTGTAAGAAATTTGGTTTTAAAGTTTATAAGTATGGATGAAGGAAATAAGCTTCAATTGGATGGCGTTGTCGGATCCATGTTAAATTTACGTTGACATAGAATCTCCTGCGAGTGTGTGTAAAATAATACATGCAGTAATTTAATGTCCTCGGAAAGATTCTTGGCACGTTCGAGGACGAACGCTTGTTTAAGAGGGGGAGAATGTAACGACCCGACTTGTCGTTTTGAGAATTGACGTCCCCTTCAGTAGCTTAAGGTCTTGAGCTGCTTTGTAATGTGCATTATGACTTGCATGTATGGTCGAGTTTGGCTTTCGGATGATATGGGATTAAATTGAAAGAACAATTCTTATTTTTTTAAGCTTAAGTGAAAAGAGTTGACCCAAGTTTGACTTTTGTGCAAACGACTCCAGAATGGAGTTTTGATGGTTCCAATAGCTCCGTATGGTGATTTTGGACTTAGGAGTGTGTCCGGATATTTATTTGGAAGTCCGTAGTTGATTTTGGCTTGTAATAACGAAAGTTGAAAATGGAAGGTTTGGATGTTTGATCGGGAGTTGTCTTTATTGATATCGGGTCGGAATCCAGTTCTGCAAAGTTTGATAGGTCCTTTATATCATGTATGACCTATGTGAAAAATTTGAGGTCAATCGGACTTGATTTGATAGGTTTCAAAATCAAATATAGAATTTGGAATTCGTTAGTTTTCATTTATCTTGAATTAGGGTAAGATTCGTGTTTTAGTGTTGTATAATGTAATTTGAGGCATTGACTAAGTATTTGTCATGTTATAGGACTTGTTAGTATACTTGGTTGGGGTCCCATGGGGTTCGGATAAGTTTTGGAAGAGTTTTTTGAAGAGTTTGGTGTTTTGAGCATAGGTATGTTATGATCCAAAGGTCTATTTTTAGTTCAAGAGATCGAAATTGGATTTCGAGACTTCTGAGAGTTTGATAATGAATTGTAGGAATGATCTGGAATGTTTGGTCAAATTTCATCAAGTCGCAATTAGGTTTTTAGTGTGAAATGTGAGTTAATTGTATAACGAGCGAAATTAGTATCGCATTGAGAAAATGAGCTCCAAATTGAGTTTCGATTGAACAACTAGGTTCGAATTATTATTTGTGACTCATAGGAACAAGAATCGTCGAATTTCGAGTTCATGTGATGGAATTAGAGGCTTTTCCGTAAAATATTAAATTGCTGGTGCAAGCAGGTTCTGGTGCGGACCTCTAGTGACAGGAAATGAACTTTTAGTGATGGGAAATTGTGACGACCCGGACAGTCGTCTCATGAGATAGCGCTCTGTTTTCCCCCATTTCTAGCTTATTATGCTTCGTTATGTTATTTGGGATGTGTGTGCAAAATTTCATGTCATTCAGACATGGTCCGATTGGGTTTTTGATTAAAAGAGTAACTTAGAAGATTTTGAAATTCCTAGGCTTGAATCCGACGGGAATTTGGTGTTGGGAGGTTGTTTGAGCATTCCGAAGGTTAGAACAAATTCGAATAACGTTATGGGATATGTTGGCATGGTTGGTTGGGGTCCCAGTGGCCTCGGGAGAGTTTAGGGTGGCTAAACGGACTGTTTTGCCCTTGGAAAAGTTGCAAAAAAACCAGAAGTTGCAATTTTGTAAAAGAATAAAGAGACTTCGCAAAGCGGGATATGCTATCGCAAACCCAGTATGCGAGCCGCAAACCACACACCCAGATCGCAAACCCAGACAGTTTTCTGGGCAAAGAATGACGTCAAGAATGACGTCAAGAATGCGGTCAGGAATGCGGTCGCATTTTCACAATGCGGACCGCATATCCACCACACTAAGACCGCAGAATCGAGACAGATTTCTGGACAAGATCCATGTCAGAAATGCGGTCTGAAATGTGGTCGCATTTCTAAAATGCCCGCATATCGTACATTGAAATCGCAGACCAAGACAGATTTCTGGACAAAAATCAACGTCAAAAATGCGGTAAAAATGCGGTTGCATTTTGACCCAAATGCAGTGTTTTTGTTCCGATTTTTGACCCTGTATAAATAGAAACCAGTGCCCATTGGCCATGAAAAAACCCACTATCGTTACCATCTAAGAAAAACATCTCCAAAACACCCTAAATCACAGCAAAATCAACCTCAAAACTATATCCAAAGGAGACTTGCTTGGACAGATACTTAAGAGAGGGGATTTCGGCCATTTTTAAACATTATTTGGAGCTATAGAGCTCGGATTGAAGCGAATTTTGAGGCGACTTTCAGGAGATTTTTAAGGGAAACATCAGGGTAAGTATTCCTAACTCAACCTTGGTCAAATTACCCCAGTATATCGCTATTTTAGTGCTTAATTGGGATTTAAGTTGGAGAAATTGTGGAAAACCCTTAAGTTTAGATTTAAGATTTGGAGGTCGAACCGATGTCGGAATTCGATAATTTTTGTATGGTTCAACTCATTAGGAGATAGGGGACACGTTGATGTAAAAATTTCTGAACTCCGAGAAGTGGGCCCGGGGCTCGGGGTTTGCTAATTTCATAATTTCTTGATATTTTTTGATTGTTTCGCTTGGGCTTTGTTCCCTCAGCGTATTGTGACGTCTTAGTTCTGATTTTGGATAGATTCGACGCGCGTGGAGGCCATTTCAAATGGAAAAGGCATTGCGGGCTAGGGATTTAGCTGGTTCGAGGTGAGTAGTGATTGTAAATGATGTTCTGAGGGTTTGAAACCCCAGATTGTACATCGTAGTGCTATATTGAGGTGAGGCACGCACTCGATGATGAGCGTGGGGCGTTTTACTACTAGGGATTTTGACTTGGTCCATCCCGATTGATGATTTTGCTGTGTATTTGACTGAAACTTATTTGTTATCATTATGATTTGGGCTGATTGCCATATTTGGGCATTGTGCCAATTATTTGAACCCTTCGGGGATTTCTATCACTGTTTCCTCACTATTTTGACTTATTACTTGAACTCAGTCATGTTGTTTACACTATTTTACAACTCAGCCACTTTTACTCAGTTTTGAGACTTAAAAAATATTTTAAATGATGTTTTTGGGCTGAGGACTACTATTTTACTATAGCCCGAGGGGCTTGTGATGATTTTCTGACTGAGTGTGGCCGAGGGCCAGATGTGAGGTTTTACTAAGTGATATGAGGCCGAGGGCCTGAGATACTTTATGTGCCACGAGGTGGCTTGTGACTGATATGAGGCCGAGGGCCTGAGATACTTTATGTGCCACGAGGTGGCTTGTGATTAATATGAGGCCGAGGGCCTAGATATATGCCACGAGGTGGCTTGATAATGCGCTTGGGCCATAAGGGGCCCCTCCGGAGTCTGTACACCCCTAGTGAGCGCAGGTACCCATTGTGATGTGAATTATAGCCCGAGGGGCTAATGTTGTTTCTGAGATTTGAGCCCGAGGGGCTGGTACTGTTTTTATGATGTTGCCCAAGGGGCAGATTTGTTGATATATATAGCCCGAGGGCCGATATTTTACTTCACATGTTTTTACCCGTTGAAAGGAGATTTTTACTTGAATTTCTCACTGATTTACTGTTTGCGAATGATGTTTTAAACACTTCATTATAGAGTGCCTTGTGCTTTGTGTGTTTTCTTACTTTCAGTCGTTATTTATGCTTATTACTCACTGAGTTGGAAGTACTCACATTACTCCCTGCACCATGTGTGCAGATTCAGGCGTTGTTGGTTCCGCCTCGGAGTATTGATTTCTCCTGTCCAGGCGGTGATTCAGAGACTACGAGGTAGCTGTTGGCGTCCGCAGCCCCGTATCTCTTTCATCTTGTCGTTCCTATGTTCTTCAAAAATTGTGCCAGATATTGTAATTAGTAATCTTGCTATTAGAATTCATTAGTTGCTCATGACATTGTGACACCCCGGTTTGGGCTGTAGTCGAGATGGTTAGCTATATTTTCCGCGAATGATTGCTAATAAACTATGCTTGTATTGTTTTCTTGTTAATTAACTGCTTAAAATGAGATTTTGTTTGAATTGGCTGGCTTTGTCTTCACGAGAGGCGCCATCACGACCGGGTTCGGGGTTAGAGTTGTGACAGAAATGGACTTTTAGTGACGGAAAATGGAATTTTAGTGACGAGAAATGGGTTTTCATTGAGCAGTTTTATTTTGTTTTAGCTCATTTCAACATTTTTGGAGCTAGGGAACTCGGATTTGGGCAATTTTTGAGAGGATTTTCACCAAATGGATTGAGATTACTGTTTCCTACTCGGTTTTCATTATATTTCATGATTCTATGATTATTTTCATCTTTTATTAGTGAATCAATTGGAAGAAAATGGGATTTTTGCAAAATATTTCAAAAATGAAAATTTAATATTTGAAGGTCGATTCGTTATCGGAATTTGGTAAATTTAGTATGGTTGAACTCGTATCGTAATGGGTGTTCGGATTTCATGAAAATTCTATCGGGCTCCGAGAGGCGGGCCCTGCATTGGCTTTTGATTGACTTTTTATTTTGCAAAATTTTATGTTGACGTTTTATAATCCAGAATTGTTTCTAATGAATTTTAATGAAGTTATACAATTAATTTGGATAGACTTGAGATGTCCGGAGGTCAATTCAAGCAAAAAGGTTATTTTGTAATATCAGCATAACTTCAAAAAAGGTAAGTATCTTGCCTAACCTTGAGTAGGGAAATTACTCCTTAGGCATTGAGTCGTATGTGCCATTTGTGTAATGTGAAAGCCGTGTACGCGAGGTAACGAGTACGTACTCGGCTTATATATGCAAATTTTATTGGCTTAAAGTCGTAGGCATTTTTAAGTATTAAATTGGAAATTTCTGGCAGTTATTAAATCCTTATTTGTCATGCCTCGTTCTTTCTTTGCAAATTTGTTTTATATGATAATTTGGTGTGATTGCTACTGTGATTTTTATGTGAATTTCGTATGCTTGTTGAGTTGACATCTCCTGGAAATAATTACATTATGGATTTTCCATATGCAAACAATTTGTTAAATAAGTTTTAATTGAGACGTTAATATGTTTATCAGAAATTTGGATTTAAGAAGCGATCGTTCTTGCTGAGTTATTTTTCCATCTTTGCGGTTGCATATTTACTTTTGGGACTACGAGGCGGTTCCTCAGGAGATCCCCCTGTCTGCATATTTACTTTTGGGACTATGAGGCGGTTCCTCGGTAGATCCCCCTTTCTATATATTTACTTTTGGGACTACCAGGCGATTCCTCGGAAGATCCCCCTATTTGCATATTTACTTTTGGGATTACGAGGCGGTTCCTCGAGAGATCCCTCTGTCTGCATATTTTACTTTTGTGACTGGGAGGCTGTTCCTTGGGAGATCCCCCTGTTGCATATTTACTTTTGGGACTACGAGGCGGTACCTCGGGAGCTCCCCTGTTATGTATTTACTTTTGGGACTACGAGGTGGTACCTCGGGTACGCCCCTGTTGTTTAACTCTATTTGCTGTGTTGTTTTCTTTTTGTAATTTCTCATTATTCACTTCTCAGTCATTTCATTATATTATTATGTCTTCTGCCTTATGAACTGTACATGCATTTGTGATATGAAATGTGGGCACGAGGTGCCGCAAGTAAATGATGATAATATTGGCACGTGAGTTGTCCGTGCGGTTGTGATAGAGATATGGGCACGAGGTGCCATGGAAATATGAAAGTGGGCTTCCGTAATTTTTATGATTTTGAAATGAGGTATCACATGGTGACTTTTACTTGAAAAAATTTTTATTCGAAGATATTTATTTGAAAGATTATATTCAAAAGATACTTATTTGAAAGGATTATATTTGAAAAATATTTATTTGAAGGAATTATATTCGAAAGATATTTTATTAGAAGGAATTATATTTGAAAGATATTTATTTAAAAGAATTATATTCAAAAGATATTTATTTGAAATAATTATATTCATAAGATATTTATTTGAAAGGATTATATTCTAATGATTTCTATTCGAAAAACTAGTAGATAAAAGATGTATATTTTGAAGGACTTGATTAATTGGTTGTGCTTGTGTTCATCATTCGTTTGGGCAATATTTATGGTCTTCTTGTTGTCTTGCTGTTTATATCAGAAGTTGATTATTGTTGCTATTGCTGCTATTTGTTTTCTATTATTGTTATATGCTATATTGTACAGGTTAATTGACAAGTGAGTGTCTCGTTGCTACTCTAGCGAGGTTAGCCTTGATACTTACTGGGTGCCGACTGTGTTGTACTCATACTACACTTCAGCACATTTTTATGCCGAGCTAGGTATTGGTGATATCGGACTCTGACAAAGTGAGTGTATTGACCGCGAGGATTCAAGGTAGAACTACTTGGCCGTCGCAATCCCTTTAAGTCTTTCCGCTTTAATGTATTGTCAACTCTTATTCGAATAGTATTGTATGTTCAATCCTTGAGATCATTGCATGTATTCAGTTAGAGTTCATGACTCTGTATTACCATTCTTGGGAGGTTGTTATAATTATTTATGTTGTTGGTTTTGTCACGACCCAAAATCCCATCCCGGTCGTGATGGCGCCTCTCATGAAGACAAGGCCAGCCGATTTAAACCAAACCTCATTTAAATAGTTAACAATACAAAAATAATATAAGTACGGTTAAGTAACAGTAATTTGCGGGAAAATATAGTAGACCATCCCGACTACAGCCCTCAGATCGGGGTATCACGAAGTCATGAGCCACTAAAGAAATCATAATAATAAAATAACTATTACAATATCTTTGGCACAATTGTTTGAAGAAAGTGAAAGCGACAAAATAAAGGAGATACAGGGCTGCGAACGCCAACAGCTACCTCGTAGTCTCTGAATCACCACCCTGACAATAGTAGTAGTCAATATCTCGGGGTGTAACCGATAACGCCTGAATCTGCACACATGGTGCAGGGAGTAATGTGAGTACTTCCAACTCAGTGAGTAATTAATATAAATAATGACTGAAAGTAAGAAACACAAAAGACTCAAAGCAATCCACGATGGAGCAGTAAAAACAAGTAACATCTCAATAGATAACGTGAAGTAACTGGAAACAACACCAACACAACCAAAAATGCAATGCGATGCAATGCAATGCAATGCAATGCAATGCGAGTCATGACTATCGTGGCGGACGTGCCACCCGTTCCCTGGGTACCCGGGGCGCTTACTGTGGGGGGTTCAGTAGCGCAATATATCGTGACGGCGTGTCACCCGATCCATGCATGTGACATCTCATGGCGGCGTGCCACCCGATCCATTTAAATCATTTGAAAATATCATTTAAGTTTCAAAACTAAATTTATGAAATGAATCAATGCAGCAACCATACCCCTGAAGGGTTCACATAACCGGCGAGATGCCAAATAACACCCCTGAAGGGTCCACATAACCGGCGAGATGCCAATACGATGTAATAACAATGACAGATACCCCTGAAGGGTTCCATAACCGGCGAGATGCCCACGTATGATTTAGTACAAAATGACAACTACCCCTGAAGGGTTCACATAACCGGCGCGAAGCCCAAATATGGCAAGTAGCCCAAATAACAATGATATCAATTAGATTTCAATCACATATGTAGTAAAATCATTAATCGGGATGGACCAAGTCACAATCCCCAGAAGTGAACGACCCCATGCTCATCATCGAGCATGTGCCTCACCTCAACATAGCACTACGATGTGCAATTCGGGGTTTCGAACCCTCAAGACATCATTTACAAATATTACTCACCTTAAACCGGCTAAATTCTTAGCCCGCGACGACTTTGCCCTTTGAATTGGCCTCCTCGTGCGTCGAATCTATCCAAATTCAGAATAATTACGTCACATTATGCTATGGGGACAAAGCCCGAGCGAAAATAATCAAAATTACTAAGAAATTCCGAAATTAGCAAAACCCGAGCCCCGGGCCCACTTCTCAAAATTCAGAAATTATCACTTCAACGGGTTCCTTATCTCCTCACGAGTTCAACCATATAAAATTTGTCAAATTCCGACACCGGATCGACCTTCAACTCTTAATTTTTGTTCTTGGAAGATTTGGAAGAAAATCTGATTTTTCTTCCATAGATTCATGGATTTATGATGTAAATGAGTATGGAATCATGATCTATGAAGGATTTATGATAAAGAACACTTACCACGATATTTTCCTTGAAAATCGCCTCAAAAATCGCCTCAATCCGACCTCTCTAGCCCGAAATATGTTAAAATGGCCAAAGTGATCAAAACCCTCGCTTATAGACCCTTTCTGCCTCACTTCGCGACCTCAAAAGGCCATTTCGCGGTTCGCATTTTAATGTGCGGTTCGCACTTTGGTCGCGGATCTCACATTTCGGCAGATTTTTTCCTCGTCACGAAAAGAGGCATAACTTTCTCATACGATGTCCGAATTGGACGATTCTTTTTGCTATGGCTCCAAAATTTCGATACGGATCTAATGCTTCAAACAAACTGAATTTGGAGTTCATTTTCATGTTTTTATACCACTTATTCTTGAAGGTACGACATCGACACCTTCTTAAAATGCCTAAGTTAAACTCTATCAACCATCCAAAATCCATTCGAAACCCTCGAAACTTCAACCAAACATGAATACATATTCCATAACCTTATTTAAACTTGTTCCAACCATCGGAACGCTAAAATCAACATCATATTATCAAATTCGCTTCGGATTCAAGCCTAAGGATTCCAAATCTTCTAAATTGTTCTTTTGATCCGAACCCAACCAAACCACATCCGAATGACCTGAAATTTTGCACACAAGTCATAAATCACATATCGAGGCTACAGCAACTTTTGGAATTCCATTCCGACCATCGGATCAAAATCTCGCCTATCAACCGGAAATCGCCAAAATTCTAACTTCACCAATTCAAGCCTAATTCTACACGGAACCTCCAAAACTAATTCCAATCACTCTCCTAAGTCATAAATCCTCTCCCGAAACTAACCGAATCATCGGAATTCACATCTGAGCCTTCTAACTCATAAGTCAACATACAGTTGACTTTTACAACTTATGCCTCCTTGAAAGAGACTAAGTGTCTCATTTCTTACCAATTTCACTCCGTACTCAACTAATAAACTTGATTACATAAAACACAGATAGTGAAATATAATGATACAGATATTGGGGAAGACGGAGCAGTAAACCATGAGACAATTTACCGGGTCGTCACAGGTTTCGACACTTGTATTAAATTATATTGTTAAAGAAAATGGCTCGAAATGTAATTATAATCGGCTTACCTAGTCTTAGAGACTAGGTGTCATCACGGCGCCTGTGGTGGAAATTTTTGGGTCGTGACATAAGTACTCCTAGAAAATCATCTCTTGTTGTTTCCTTAGAGGAACCAGCATTATTAAAACATTCTTCAATAATATCAGTACTGAATTCCTGGTTTATAGGGACATGAGAATTTTCCAATCTAATAATTCTCTTGTCTAAGGCTATATTAGATGCCTTTACGCTCGAGATTTCTCCTTTGAGATTTGCAATCTCATTTTTCAGATCTTGAACAGTAATTGCTCTATCAATGAGATTTTTCTCTCAAAATCCTTTTAATATCAGACATTGCGTATGGTCCCATTTGAGAAGGAATTTCTCCAATCTCTGGACTTGTAGGATTATTATCCTGAATTTTGTCCATCTGATCAATTATCTGGGACCTTAACTTTGGGTCTTTAATAACCCTGAGAAGATCTAATAAACTATCATTTGTCCGGACATTGACTCCTAAGTCCTTGAATTGAGAATAAATATTAAAAAACTCATCATCTGTGTTGTTATGATCCTGATTCTGTTTGCAGGGTCCACATTCCTCTTTTGAGGGAAGGTGTTCTTCCTCCTATTGAGACGTTAAATCTTCATCAGTGATGAATCTTCTCTATCACTATTTTCCAGTGAATTTTCTCGAGAAAAATTTAACAGAATCTTATATAAAGAGTCTTTGGTATTATCATCAAGGTCAAGGTTCTTAATCTTATCCTTGACTTTGCAACTCTAGCATAATGGCCTACTCTGCTACATTTGTAACACGCATTAGGCGTATTAGATTTTATAAAATCCTTTCTATGCTTATAAGCCTTTCTTCTCTTATCTTTTCGCTCAAATCTCTTATCAGAAGATCCCCTATTCTTTTTTTTTTTTAATACCTATAAGGTTCTTTTTGTTCTTTCTTATGTCTATGAGACCTTTTATTTTTAGGAATATTTATGGAAAATTCTTCATAGAATTCTCCTAACTGTTGTCTTTCATTAAGACGATGTTTCTTAATTTCCTGGCTTAACTTAATCTCATTGCATAGAGCTAAGCTTTCTTGAGTGCATACACTAAGCTGTCCATAGGAATAGCTATTATAATCTATACTCGTTGTTGTTCCACGAAGAGTTTTTCTAACTCTTTCAGCAAAGAGTGTTGGGAATCCATCAATAAATTTGAACTTCTAGTGAGTGCTATTACACTCTGGTAATTCCATTACCCTGGATAAGAAAACATCCTTATACCATCTAAAATTTGTTAGAGTATTACATATAAGATTTTGGAGCATAGTCCTTAATTTCTCACTATTGTTTGACCATCTTCCAGAAAAGTGTTCTATAATATTGAGAACTAAAGAATAGACACTGTTTTTAACATTCTGACCATCTTCCACTTTAATCGCACCCATAATTTCTACCCGTTGTTCACGTCTTAAATAATTATCCCACCAGCGTTTTAATTGGCCAGTAAATCCTGCTACTATCATATCAGCAATGATCTTCTCAGAATTCTTATTAACCTTGCAGATAGTGTTGTACATAAGCATTCTATGTACTTGGGTATAAATTTGACGGTCAGTAAAACCATCTAGGTTCCATTCATAAATTTCTGTGCCTTTATAGATATGTAAAGCCCAGGCATTTTAATAGTCCAGGCAATAAACCTTGGTTATGAAAACATAACCGGTGGTCCTTAAGACTCGTATTAGCCAGGTTGGCGTTGAAAGAGTCATGGGGAGGACCGTGGTTTAAGGTTTGCTTAACAGGACTATGGCTTGACAAGGCTGGTCTCTTAGTAAAATGTTATCCTGTAGTTCCATTGAAGTGATTCGGTCAAAACTTGGTATCAGAGCCATGTGAAAGAGTAGAAATAGGTGCTAAGCTCAACACAGTTTTCTCTAATGAATATCATTAGGAAGCAAACTACTGTTAAAAACAGTAGGAAAGAAGAGTATGATATGCCCCGACAATTAGATCTTCGTAATAAATGGACGATTCCTAGAATCCAGCCTAAGGTTATATCCCAACTAGTTACCTTTGCAAAACTAGGTTTAAAGTAAGTAGTTAAAACTACTGAAGAGACTATCACAGTAGATAGTGATCATGCTACTTTTAGATTATTATCTGAAAATGATTTATCCCCTTATAGGGGAATTCATAGATTTTTATATATCAATTTAATACAAGTTGCCTTCAAGCCACTTATTTTAAGAGGCTTACCTAAAAGCTTCTTAGCAGCTCTCAGAGATGGCAAAAACCAAAACTGGAAAAAGTCCCTTATAGGGACCGTACAAACCAGTTTGGCCTATGGCCTTGTATATTTTAATGCATATCCTAATTTGCAAATTTCTTTGAGTGACTAAAAATCTTTAAATGCTTTAATAATATGTATTAAACTTCATGGTTTTGATTATATGCCAGGAGCATAAGTTATATGTACTTGTTATAAGGTTTGTTACAAACCTTTATATACTTATTTACAAAATTGAAACTATTCTTATAGATACCAATTTTGGTAAGTCTAAAGTTACCATCAAATGACCTATTATGTGGGGGTGAAATAGATTTTCCCAAAGAATGGGTCATAGAGGAAGCCATAGCTCCTCGAAATGTAAGTAACAGTGAAATCACAGAGGTTGAACAAACTTCTGATGGAACTATTAAGATCAGATTCAATGAACCAGATCAAACTGATAATATCAGTTATTCATCTAGATTAACTAGATCAAATTCCTATTATATTTCACCTGTTGATTATACTATATATAACACTAGCAATATTATCTCCGCTAATTTTTGTGATATTTGTTCTATTATTTTCTCTAATTTGTGATGTTAAGCCTTCGCGAACGCGGAGCTTTTACTGTGAACGCGAAGTAGTAAGATCCAAAGGCATCGCGAACGTGGCTTAGGGGACGCAAACGCGAAGAGGAAATTTTGGAGGCAGTGATTTTAAGCCTTCGCGAACGCGATGATGCTCCCGCAATCGCAATGAAGGACGTACCTGGGCAAAATGGTTTTAAATCGGGGTTTTGCCCATTTTACCCATTTTCCACTTGGTTGGGCGACTTGAGTTCTTGAAAAGGACATCTTTGTCATCCATTGTGAGGTAAGATATTCCCACCTATTGTGAGTTAAATACATGAGTTATATATACATGAAAATTTATGAAAATTGTGGGATTTTGGATGAAACATAGAAATTGGTATTTTTGGATTTTGACCATGAAATTGGGAATAAATCATATATTTGAGTTCGTAATAATATGGGTAAAGTTTATCTTCAAAATTTTTTGAAATCTGAGCACGTGGGCTCGAGGGTTGACTTTATTGTCTTTAGAGTGGAGTTGGAGAATATTATGAATTTTAATTATAAGCATTGAAATATATTTTGATTGACTTGCACATTGTGTGACTAGTTTTGGATCGTTTGGCTTGGATTGAAGAGTTGGAGAGGTGTTGGAGTCGGTTTTGGAACTTCGGAGCGAGGGAAGTCTCTTGTCTAACTTTGTGAGGGGGAAACTACCCCTAGGTGATGTATTTGATATGTGCTACTTGTTGCGGGGGCTATGTACGCACGAGGTGACGAGAGTTCGTAAATAGCTAAATCCATGTTATTGTTTGGGTAGACTTAGGTTCACACCATGCTATAGTTGTACTATTTGAGTTGTCCCTTGCTTATTAAATTCCTTTATTTCACACTACAACTTGAGACTGGACTTGTGCAGAGTGATAGACTTACTATTCTAGACATTCGACGGGCTTCGTGATTGTCCATGAAATGATTGTACTCCTCTTACGAATTTCTCCCGCGCTATGCGTTCTCATTGGAAGGCTTCCCAAAAATATATAACTCACACGTCTACTCGTGAGTGGGGTCAAGGACCCGTCAAAGCTTGTTATTCTCATGGGATTGGGTCGTTCGCCTCAGTAGGACAGATACATCTATGGTTCGTGCCGTTCGACCCTCAGCAGTGCGCACTTTGTGATGGATCGGTCCGTATGCCTTGGTAGGATTATGTATCACACTCTCATGGGAGCGAGCCGTTCACCTCAGCAATGTAATAGATATATCTATGGTTCAGTTATATTATGATGGATTGGGCCGTACGCCTCGGCATTTCAATAAAATACTCTTGAAATCGTGCGTGATAAATAATAAGAAGGTAGTATATCTGTGAGTTCTCCTGATTCGAGTTGTGGCGACCTATCTGGTGAGGTCCGTTATATATACTCCGATTGAGGAGGCAACTACTAGCTGAGAGCTTGAGTTATTGCCGAGACGATAATTTTACCACGTATTTATACTTGTCATTTTGTTTACTTTCTCTTACTCACATTTGTTTACTTCTACTGTATCTGTCTTATTGGACCACTAGTAAGTGTTGATGTTGACCCCCCATCACTATTTCTCTGGATTAGGCTAGATACTTACTGGGTATGTGATGCAATAAGAAATTCGAAAACAAGAAAATAAGGATAGAAGCAAGACGCTGAATGAACTATCAAGAAAACAAGTAGGAACTAGTCTACTTACCTTCTTGATGAAGTAACGGAGTACCTATACTATACGAACAACACTCAAGACAACGTTGGTGCTGCAAACTGCTCGATCAAACAAAGGAACGAGTTCAATTTGGAATCACACCAAAAATTGGACAAGTTCAAAGCACACGAGTTTGGAGCAAAGTTGCTGTCGATTTTGTATTGAATATCAAAGTTAGGTACTAAAAATAATGAAGTCTTTAGGCTTATATAGAATGAGCCTTGTCATAAATCAACTACGAAACAAATAACTAACAAAAAGGCCACAATTTGGCTAAGTAAAGAGAATAGCCACGCAGGACCCCCAAGTAAGAGTCAATGTCTTCTATAGAAACACAAAATACAACATAAACACAAATGTACATCATCAACAAATATTTCATCCAACACAAGATGTGTGAACGCTTGGCTCTTCCCCAAGGCTAACCAACGCCTTTTCTTGTCTTATCCGACATGCTAGCCCCTTCTTCCATCATTGCGCAATCATAGCATGAATGTAGCTTCTTCCAAGACATGAACGTAGCTTGATCAGGTTGGCCTGCATCATTCTTCCCTTCTTGAGAAGATTTCGTCCTCAAAATCGAACCATCTTCATCTTTCAAAGCGGCACAAGCTGCAACATAAAGAGTTAAGTTAGAAACGTTGAACGTCTTAGAAACACCATACTCACCAGGTAGGTCTATAACATAGGCATTATTATTGATCTCCTGCAACACTTGGAATGGACCAACTCCTCGCGGGGCAAACATGTCCACATATTCCTGCAAAACATAATCAACAACACTAGGCAAGGGGTGAACATTAGTAGAAACTTCATCATTAGAACTCAAGTAAACACCCTTATGAACTAGGCAAATTAACAGTTTAGAACTATCATTACCTCGCAAATACTCACCTGGTTGCATCATAGCACAAACATTACCTGGAAGGGTTAATGTACTGGCATGGTTCACGACTTCGGTTTTGGTCTCCATTGGAGCCTTAGCTCTAGCCGCCTCTTTCAGCTCCCGCATGTGCTTGTAATCATCACTAACCGGTTTAGGTGTCAAGGTCTTAAGTACATAACTCTTTCCCTCCAGCTTGGCCGTATAAGTGTTGGCCTTTCCATCATGTTCAACACACCTATCAATCTGCCGAGACCTGCCCAACAGTAAATGGCACGCCTGCATAGGCACTACATTGCACAAGATTTCATCTTGATAAGTTCCCACCTTGAACTTAATAAGTGCCCGCTTTACCACCTTCAACTCACCACATTCATTTAACCACTGCAACCGATAAGGACGGGGATGTTTGTTCATAGGTATGTCAAGTTGAGTCACTAATGTGTGGCTCACTACATTAGTGCAACTACCTGAATCAATTATCATCGAGCACACCTTTCCCTCCACCCTACATCTAGTATGAAACAAGTTCTCACGCTACACATCTCCTTCCTCCTTTATGCTCATAGTACTCAAGTTCCTATGCACCATTAAGAACATATTCACTCCCTCATCTTCTAACTCCTCTTCGCCGCACTCAACCAATTCCGTCCCCTTATCTTCCTCAATCTCCTCTTCACTTTCTATCTCACACACAGTACCATCATGAAGAATTAGCATAGTCCTCCGAATAGGACAATCCTTAGAGAAATGTCCATATCCTTTGCATCTATGACATTTAAAGGAAGATGCACTAGGCGAGTTGAGTTGAGTTTTAGAAATACCTCCGGACCCCTTAGGATCAGGTTTAGGTACCGCGGCTTGGGTTGGTTTCTTAAGCTCTCGGCTTTGGCTTGTTCCCCCATTGTTAGATGTTTTCCACTCTTTGTTTCGATGTATGGAAGTGGAATCGGAACCCTCTCTATAGCGAGATGCTCTACTTTCTTTAATCATCTTTTCAACTTCAATGGCAGCTAAGAACACATCATGAAGAGCAACAAATGCATTTAGCCTTAACTGATTGGAGATATCATTATTCAACCCATTCTTGAACCGGATGATAACCTCATTTTCTTCTTCGTCTTCCATGTCAAGTGATAGACGGATTTTCTCAAAGTCATCATAGTATTCTTCCACGGACTTCAACCCTTGCTTCAAGTCATACAACCTCCATAACTGCTCTTCCTTGTGCCGTGGGTGTATATACTTATGGGTCATTATTTGCTTCAATTCCAACCATGTTATGCGTGCAGGCTGGTTATGTCTAACTCTAGATCTTTTCTCAGCCTCCCACAAAGTGAAAGCATTGGACTCGAAAGCAGCAATGGCATATGTAGCCTTCTTCTCCTCAGTCATATCATTTATTTCAAATATCCGCTCAACTTGACGTTTCCATTCTAAAAATCGGTCAGGATCACTAGTTCCTTGGAAAGCAGGGATAGTAACCTTGACATTGTTGAAACCATTATCTTGGACATTTTCTCGGCCACCTCAGATCGATTAGATCGGTTGGAGGTCCTCATAATGTTCAGTATATTCATCAAATTCATGCTCTAAATTCCTTCCACCAAAACCTCTAAGTCTCCCTCTCGGACCATGATCATAACCACGTCTTCCCATGTAATCTCGGCCCCCATTCGTTTGCCTTACCCTCGGATTCCGCTGCCCCAAATCATCATCATCAAACTCCTCAAACTCACGTTGATCATCCTCTCGGGCTGCTCTCATGTCCACGACGAGTGATACGTTTCTCCGGGCTGGCACTAATGGTTGTATTTTGAGAACCTCCGTCCCTCAGCTCATTTTGGCGAGCCAATTCTGCAAACTGATCGGGTATGATGGTGGAACTGTCACTAGTCTCTTCTCCAGCATGTTTCTGATTGCTAGTGGATTTTTCGATGTTCTCCATTCGGGCGCTAATTTTCGTTACTTCAGCCAAGAGATCGGCTAAATTAATGTAGGTCACAGCCTTTTCTCCTTCTGCAGCCATGTACCTGCAAAAGAAACAAGACTAGAGAATGTGTTAAGGTTAGTAAAAATTCTCTCTCTTACTTTTTGAATGACTCTCGGGTTCACTCAAATTTCGGGTAGGATTTAACACTTGTCTTCAAATTGGCTTCCTCTAATTGATCAAGTTCCTTAGCGACCTTTCAAGTTCTCAAGTTCAATAGTTTCTTCGGGGTGAGTGAATTTATGTGACTCGATAGGCGGGCAGCTTTTTAAGTGAGCACAAGAAGCCAAGAATTATCTACGGAAGTGGAAATTCTGAGTTTTAGCACGAGGTCCTACAAGCTCAAATATTAGTAATTACTTAAGTAGGAAATTACCTAAGAATTACTAATTAGAATTAATATAATTCAAGAAGGAATTTCAAAATAGTAAAGGGAAGGAAACTTTTGAAGCTTTCCCACTTTAGTTTGGAGAAGACCAATCCTCTCTCCTTAGCTCTTAGGATTTTTGCCCCCCCCTCCTTTTCCAACCCAAATTTGCCCCTCCTCTCCTTGTCCAGATAGAATTTCAACTCCTTCAAACATCTCCCTTTTGTATTGGGAGTTGTCTCCTCCTTGGACTAGAATTAGGGTTTCCTATTCCTCCTCCTTCTCCTCCCAAATTCGGCCCTCTTTTATTTTTCTCTCTCACGTTCAAGACTTCCCCAAGAACTATCAAATTAATGTTCAAGAATTCGAGGAAGACTTGTTAAGAATGATTGAGGATTCAAGACCCTCTTCAAGAACAACGCAAAACACTTCAAGAATTACAATTTTAACTCCAAGAACTTCAAGAGTTTTTAGTTTCACGTGACTACTTCTAAGAACAACAACTTTGACATTCAAGAACTTCAAGATTCTTTCAAGATCAAACGTGCTCCTTTTAAGATTCCAACTAGAGTTTCAAGATTTCAAGATTATCGGTTTCTAATGATCAAGAACTTCAAGATTTGGTGCAAGAACGTTTCTTTATCAATTAATCTTCAAGGCTTCAATCCCTAGATGATTTAACAACTTCAATCAACTATCAACTTTCGGTTTTTCTTTCTTTTTTTGTTTTAGCTAAATAAAAATTTTATTAATAAAAGCATAATACAAAAGTGGATGGGGACATAAACCTTAGCTCCAATACCAAAGTAAATGTACACTTAGTCGTCCTGGTGTGATAACTAAATATACCTAAAATATGGTAGGGTGTTATACCTAAAGTAATGTGGCGATTGTCTATTTTAAAGTAAAAGACAATCGCATGTACAAAAATAGAGTGAGATTGTTCTAAGTCAGCTATACAAAAAAGTACATGTGTTCCTGCTTCTATTGTGTGATTTAGGGAAGTGGTCCCTTGTATGTACATCTGATATCCAAAAAAGATTTCTAGAGTTCTCAAAAGAATGACAAAAGAGCACGAGTTATCTTCAATTTTGCTTTGACTTTGTAAAGAAAAGCCAAGTTGAAGATGACTGTTTAAGGTGGAGTGATTGTTGCTGTTGACTGTGTGCTGGGCTTGCTGCAGTAGACTGTTTGTGTTTTTCCTGTGTCTTGCTTTGAGTAGTCTTCTTGGCTTGGTGTTCAGTTGGAAGCTGTTGTCTTCTCTTGTCTCAGTCTGATGATGTTCTATTGTTGCTTTCCATTCTTGTGGTGTTTGTTGGCTGGTACTGCTATGGTGCTGAGTGGATTCATATTTCCATTGTTGCACTGTAGTTGGAGGTGTCCATGATGATTGCTGAGGTTGCAAGAGATTAAGCACCAAGGTTACTAATACCACACCTTGCAACTGCAGCAATAATCTAAACCAATTCAAGTTGCCTACAGTATGATGGAGGGTGCTCGTTTGCTGGTATTCTATTAACTCTGCTGCTGTGTCTTGAGACTGCTGCTATTTTGCTTTATGCCTGTGTAGATCCTTGTTCCTCTGCTGCTTTGAGATAATTGAGGTTTTGTGAATTATCATGGCTTGAGTCTGTGTTTCTGTGACTTGAAGCTGCTGTTGAGTTGAGTGTTGTCTGTACTTATCCTTGCTCATGTACTGCTTAGTGTTGATTGAATGTTTGTGTAATGTGAGTGCTGAGGGAGTCCATGATGGTTGAATTGGATTGTTGTTGCTCTTGTATGTGTGCTTCCTCTGTTGGTAATATGCTGGCTGAGTTTCTATGTCTTGAAGCTGCTGCTGATGCGCTTTACTTTTGTGTATATCCTTGCTCCTGTGCTGCTTTTGATGAGAGTCTTTTGGTGTTTCAGTTTCCTGTGATGGCTGTTGGCTCTGTGAATTGCTGATGTGCTGCTGAGTAGAGTCAAATTTCCAGTATTGCAATGTGGCTGGTAATGCCAAAGATGATTGTTGTAGTTGCAACAGATTGAGCACCAGGGTTGCTAATACCACACCTAACAACTGCAGTAATAATCTGGACAATTTCAAGTTGCTTTCAATATTGTGGAGGGTGCTGGGTTCAATGGTGAAGATGGTATTTATGTTGTTATTATTTTGGATTCTTGTTTGCTCCTGATGATATGGCAATTGTCTTTGATTGCATGCTGATTTGAGTACTTTGTGGTCCTGTGATCTACTGAGTAATGGTTCTGTTGATTATCTGTTAGGTGTGCTTCTGGCTGCTATAGTTGCTGCAGGCTCTGAATTGCCAGTCCATGTTGTTGTTTCTGCTAAGTTGTGTGCTGACTAAGTACCATTGTTTTGTGTTGACAGAGAAAATCCATCTTATTACTCATGTGTTGTTGTTGTAATGTAGTAGTGTGCTTGCTGAATTGTTGTGTTGTATGCTAGCAATGGGGGTCCATGATGATTGCTATGATTGCAATGGATTGGGCATTAGAAATGCTACTGTCAAACATTGATATTGCAGCAATGATCTGGCCTCCTCCAAGTTGTCTGCAGAGTTGAGAACTTTGCTGAGATTGTGTTTTATGTGTTTGTTGAGCTTTCTTGGAGCAATTGGAATCCATCCTACTAACCAAAGAGGCAATGTGATGGCACATTGCTTCTTTAGCAATAGTATGATCTCTCACAGTGATTATTACTTCACTGCTGCTTGGATTCAAAGTGCTGGTGCTTAGAGAATTGAACAGATGTTGATAACAGCCTCTAGCATGTCCTGGAAGAAAAAAATATCATGTTAGATTGAATCCACTTCTCCAGTTTCTCCTCATTACAAATGTTATGATGATGCTTGTGGTGGCAGCCCAAGTATAACATTGAGCCTGCAAACAACAGTGCATATGACTGCTCCTCATCATGGACTCTCATTGGCCTCTTGCTGGTGCCATACATTGTTTGGTTCCACCTATGTACCTGCAGAGTTAACAGACTTGTTAAATCATTATTTGGTTTCAAGTACATGGTAATGATCCATTTAGGTGGTTGTAACACTCCAGTATATGATGTGTCACGGCTCCACTCTTCTGCATCTCTACTGCTATGTTTGTGATTTCCAGTAAGTTCCTTTTCCTTTGGTAAAGTTAATTCCCTCTGTTTCCTACCACCTTTACTCTTAGATATGTCACTATTAACCAGCCTTCTACTTTGTTTGTCTAGATCATCAAAGCAATGGCAATCTATAGGTCCATTATCCAGAGCATAATTTGCAATATGGTCTGCCAATCTGTTGCCTTCCTTAAGTGTGTGTGCTACTATTGCATTGCATTTTGTCATCAAATCTTTGATTTCTGCAATAGTTTCCTGGATGGACCAAGGTACTCTCCATTCTCCCTTTATGCTCTTCAGTAGCATCATTGAGTCAGTGTGGAACTCTATCAGAAGGTGTTCATTGTGGACACAGAATCTCAGGGCCTCCACCATTGCCCGAACCTCAGCTTCTGTGTTTGTGCTTTCTTTGATCTCCTTACTGTAGGCATGTATTACATCTCTCTCTTCATTTCTCAGTACAAAGCCAATGGAGCTTCTACCTGGGTTGCCCCTGGAAGTGCCATCTGTGTTAACTTTGATCCTCCCTTGGTTGGGGAATTCCCAGATCACCTTAGTTTACTTCAAAGTGGGAGTATATTATTCCATCATAACAATTATATATGGCCATTTATGGGGGATGTTTTGAATTCCTGGCTTTTTGAATTTAATAAGCATCTGAAGAGTATAAGTAATTTGATAGATTACCCTGTTGATAGTGACTGTGTCCCCATATTTGTAGCTATTTCTTCTCTTCCACAGCTCCCATATAATCACTGAAGGTAAGGCTTGCATTATTGGTTTCAGTCGATTGACAACATCTGCTGTCCAACATTTGGTCACTGCTTGGTGAAAGGTGATTCCTTCTACATCAATTCCTGCATTACCAAGAAAGTATCTCCACACTTTATTTGCAGCATATGATGTAAAGAAAAGGTGATGTCTTGTCTCTTCCTGTGGCTCTGTACAACACCAACATTTAGAAGCTACGTGATAGCCTAGTTTTTTAAGAAATCATCCAGTGGTAATCTGTTTCTCTAGACTTTCCACATGAAGAAAGCAATTTTGAATGGCAATCCCTGCACCCAAATGTTTCTATAAACATTGGAAAGATGCTTCCTCTTTCTCAGGTATTCCCAGGCTGTCTTGACAGTGAAGTCACCTCCGGTTTCAAGCATCCATACTGGTTCATCAAGCACACCTGCCATAGCTGGTGGTTTGATGTTATCCAGTATGTGTGCAGCAAGATCATTTGGTAGATTCTCCTTGATCTTCTCCTCATTCCAGTGACCTTCTTCTATCACCTCCTGTATGTTTTGTACAGTCTCATCACATATGAAATCAGGTGGGGTAACAAAGTATAAAGCTCCAAGTCCTGTCTAGTTTTCAAACCAGAATAATGAAGATCCCATTTTAGGTTGCCAGAGGATTTGGTGCTCCATGATACTTCTTCATTCAATCTATTTCCTCCAGATGTGAGATCCACCTCTCCAAGGAACAATTATTGGATTGAGTTTTTTACAGTACTTTTGGCTCATGAATGAACTCCATAAACTCGGCTTTATTCTGAAGTTTCACCATAGTTTACAGAACAATGCTGTAGACATGTCATGTAGGGATCTAAAACCTGCACCCCCTTCCTCACATGGCAAACATAAGGTATTCCATGATGCCCAGTGCCTTCTTGGATTTCCAACAGAATTGCACCAAAAGAATTGTGCAATTATCTTGTGAAGTTTTTTTATCACATTGGCAGGAGGATTTACTGCAGAGAGGAGGTGAATTGGCATACTCTATAAGACATGTGTGATAAGCACTGCCCTACCCCCTATAGATAGTAGTTTCCCTTTCCAGTTTGAAGCTTATCCATCAATTTTTGTATAAGACCTAGGTAGTAATCCATCTTCCTTCTCAAGTAGAAGATTGGACATCCAAGGTAGGTAAAAGGGAAGTCTTGCTGCAGGATTCCTGTGATCCTTTGTACCTTGTTGATCACCTGTGTTGAGGTGAAGTGATGCATGTATATTGCAGAGTTACTCTTGTTTATTAGTTGGCCAGAAGCAGCTTCATATGCAGTCAGCACTTCCATTATCAACTGCAGTGAGGTGGCATCTGATGAAGATAAAATTATGGTGTCATCTGCATATGCTAGATGATTAATCTTGGGACTCCATTTGGGTAAGCCAGATCCATAGAAATAGAGGTTAGAGTGTAGAGCATTGAGTCCTCTAGACATGGCTTCTGCTGCCATTATGAACAGAGCAGGTGACAAGGATCACCTTATGTGACTCCTCTTGTGGATTTAAAGAAACCATGTGGTTCTCCATTGAGCAAAATAGAATACTAGTTGTTGGCCACTAGCCCATGTACCAAGCCAATGAATCTTTCTTCAAATCCCATCTTCCTCAGTACCTTGGTCAGGAACAGCCATGGCAATCTGTCATATGCTTTTGTCATATCCTGTTTAATTGCAACATTTGGGCCTACTTTAGTTCTCAGTCGAATATCTGTTATAATCTCTTGAATTAAGAGCACATTTTCCACTATGCTTCTGCCTTTAACAAAACCAGCCTGTTCATCAGAGATTAGCTTTGGTAGAATGATCACCAGTCTGTCATGAACTATTCTGGAGAATATTTTGTTGATGAAGTTACTGAGGCTGATTGATCTCAAGTTTGAAAAGGTCTGTATTTCCTTCTTCTTAGGCAGCAACACCAGGTTTGTGTGTGTGACACACTTGGGAAGAGTATGGCCATTAAAGACTGCTTTTACCATATCAACTATATATTCTCAACTATATCCCAGCATGATTGGTAAAAGTACCCAGTGAAGCCATCTGGTCCTCCTGCACTTTCTGCATTCAAACCAAGCTCTGCATCCTTAACTTCCTCCCTTGTTGGTTGCTGCATTAATAGATAGTTGTCTGCATTATCTACCAGTGTAGGAATGTGCTTCAGCATTTCAAATGTTATAGGGGGTGTCTTCATGAAACTGTGTTTTGAAAAAATTGACTGCTTCATCTGCTATTTCAGCATTGTCTTCTAGCTATGTCCCCATGTTGTTCTGAATTCTTCTAAGTTGTAACCTCTTTCTTCTGCCATTTACTTGTACATGAAAGAATTTTTGAGTTTCTATCTCTATCTTTAAATCATGTCATGCCTGATTTTTGCTTCCAGAATTCTTCTTCTAATGTTAAGTACTTGATCAGTGCAGTTTGCACCTGTTGTAACCTTATTCTGTTTGGAGCAGTCGGATGAAGCTCAAATTGGGCTTCATGTACTTTGACTACTTCTTCCAAACTTGCTATCTTTTGGAAGATGTCTCCATATTTTGCTCTGCTCCATGTTGATAATGCTCTTTTCAACTTCTTTAGCTTGTGATTAAATAGAATGAAAGGATCCCCAGTGAAATCTACTTTCCGATGCTCTCTTACCACTTCTTTAAAACTGTGGTGCTTTATCCAAAAATTTAGAAATCTGAAGGCTTTCTTTATAGGTGTAGCATTTGTGTTGCAAGTTAGTAGCAGTGGGCAATGGTCTGAACCTATCTTTGGCAAGTGAGTGACTTTCAGTTGTGGCAGCAATTGTTGAAGTGCACAGTTAGCTAAGCATCTGTGCAGCCTTTTGAATATGCAATCTTCCACTGCTCTCCCATTCCACCATGTGTATATGCTTCCCTTAAAGCTAAGTTCAGAGAGGTTGCAAGTGTTGATGCAGTGCCTAAAGTCTTCAATCTCTTCAGTGTTACTGGGAGTCCTCCAAATTTCTCTTCCTCATCCCACATCACATGAAGTCACCTCCTACAAGCTAAGGCAGTGACATGTCTCTGGCAAAGTTGTATAAGCTATCTCACAGTTCAATTCTTTCAATGGCATTACATTTTGCATATACAAAGGTGACAATGAATGTGGTTTGTGAGTCCACCTCTGTCAATTTCAAAGTTAATTGATGCTCCAGGTCATATATTATGTCTACTTCATGATCCTCATCCACAAATACCCATATCTTCTTTGATACATTGGCATAACATTTTGGCAGTCCAATCCTCCTTTTGTATCTTTCCAATTTCTTGGCTTTTTGCTTAGGCTCCATGATTCCAATGAACTGGAAGTGATATTGTCTGTGCATATTGATAAGCCTTTCAAAGGCTTTCATTGTATTGACTGACCTTATATTCCAAATGATCCAATTCATGATTAAATTTGAGATTTGGATAAGATCCCTCTGGTTTGGACTCCTGTCCCTACACTTTTGAGTGTCTTTGCCTTGTGTTTTCTTGCCTTTTCTAGTTGATTTCACTGCATCCAGCAATTTTGGTGAAAGATCTACTTGTCTTGCCACATTGATTAAGTTTTGAGTGGTGGATTCCTCATCAAGATCTCTCCCTGTTTCAGCTGTTTGCTCCTCTTTTTCAGTTGCACTTCTGAGACCTATCACTTGTAATTTGGGGGCTGCTTGAGTTATTTCTGTATTCATTGTGCTGTGAATCAGCTGCCTTTGTTTGTGCTAACCTCATGAGAGCAGCCAGTTATTCCAATCTTGATCTGTTCCTTAGCTTTAGCAATTGAGGTGTCCTGTATCTCAGTGAGCTTTATGCTCTTATTCAATCTATCTGCTGATTGCTTGTTACCTTTAGACTCTCCAGCATTTTGGGCAGCAGCTGCCTTAGGCTTAAGTGGTGTCAATGTGCTGGGCAGCATTATTTCTAAGGTTGTGATCTCCTTGTTGGTTTTGCCAACATTGTTGTGAGTGTCCTCCATTGTGTCCTGGTATTTTGCTTTACCATTTACAGTTTGTAAATCATGATCCACTTCTTCATCCGTTGACTCCTCATCACTGCATGTACCAGCTGGTACTTGTTCTTCCTCTTATCCTTCCTCTGCTTGCTCACTTCATAGCTTGCCTTCACTAAGTTGAATTCTTTGAGCCTCATCCACAACTTTGTCTGCTATCATAAAATTACATGATTGG